>JAHHUM010000991.1:0-142021 GCA_036173005.1 Crenichthys baileyi
AAAAGCGTGAATGTGAGGGCTTCATGCGTCTATCCTCGCTCATCATGCAGGTTCAGATTTCAGCTTTGCATTGTGCATATTGGTGGTCAGTCAGTGCTCTCGCACCGCTTTTGCGGTACAGTTCTGGCGCTCCCCCGGGAAACGTGACGCTCCGGGGACTAGATGTCCCGTCCGGCCCTGGTTCTGCCTTGACTAATTTTTTTCTCGTACAACGGGGGGGTGGTAAGCCCCGAGTGTGCAAGCGGCGTCGTAGAAACGCTGGAAGTAGTGGCAGAGCTCCGTCTTCCTGCGGGATGGCAGGAACTCGTAGACGTGCACCACCTCGCACAGTGACATCATCAGGATGGTGCCTGCACAGGAAAGGAGGACAACATTTCATTCTTGGGATTTTCCTAATACTTGGGAAATTTCACATGGCAGCAAACATAATAAATAAGAAAATTTATTTTGTAAGAGCATCAATATGTGCAACTTGTTGAAATGGTTAGCTGGAACAAAAACATCTCTTAATCTCAAACAGAACTAGGACACCCCATTTCTTCACATAAACACATTAGGAATGAGCATGAATCCTGACTAGACATTAAAGGAGAAAGCTGCAGCTGTGTGGAGGGGATATACTTTAGTGGAAACATGTATTGATCAAGCCTCTCTTCATCGTGGTCCCTGTTTGGTTATTGGGATAAATTCCGAAACTAACTTTGCCCCAAAAAGTTATGAAGCAGGAAAAGGGAAAAGTAAAATTTGAGCAATTTCACAAGACCCAAACGGGATGATGACACCGGGCCCTCCTAAGCTACAGCTCCTGTGGCGTGTTCCCGGTCTATAGTGTAAAGAAACCATCAAAAGTGGTCCGAGGAGCGAACAGCAGAAAGCAGCGACAGAATTATGGGTGACCAAGATGATCATGAAAGCCTCGCAAATCAGGTCTGATCCAACAGATGAGCTACTATGATTTGAACTTTTGAAGCCAATGCTGTTTCTTATAGAATGGTGTGAGAATACACTGCGACTGTGGCTCAGTAGGAAGAGTAGTCGTCTTGCAATCAAAGGGTTTTTGATTTTGATTCCGTTTTCCTGCCAAGCGATGTGCAAGGCACTTAACCTCAAGTTGCCTACCGTGTATGAATGTGTATGAGCGTTAGTGAGTGCGATTGGGTGAATAGTGTAAAGCGCTTTGAGTGGTCTGTATGACTGGAAAAGCACTATATTCAGTCCATTTACCATTTGCTACCATGTTAGCACCAGACACAACAGCACACCTTTAGGAGTCCATGCCTCAATGGGTCAGGACAGGTCTGGTAGTAAGAGGTGGATCAACACACCATTAGACAGGCGTTCATAATGTGAAGCATGATCGGTGACTGTCTGTCCTTTAGTAAACTGGTTTCTTTGCTTCCTGGACCGTGATTAGTTTTGTAATTTTTATTTTTTGCACCAGATTTTCAGATTTTTGGGGAACAATAAGAAGCTTGCAGCCACAGTTTCCTCGCTTAGTAGGTTAAGGTGAAAGGTTAGCCATTTAAAAATAGCTTTTTACAATGTTTTAACACAGCACAAGCAAAACCAAAACTGAAACTATAAAGCAGAACTGAAAGTTTTGTTTTCGCCACATCGTACTAACCCTGACCCTAGCTGTGCTCTTACACCATCAGTCAGGAGAAATGGAAGTAAAAAAAGGAACAGCATGTCCAGCTTTACTTTCAATACTTATACTGAAAAGGTCATTAGCCCAAATTTAGGACATTAGAGAATTAGACAGAGCTGGAGATTATGTTTGAAACAAATCCAGGTCCCAGACAAGAATGAGGTTGTTTTAGAGGATGGCACTCTGTCAGCATGTACAAGAAGAATGTGCGTGTTTGCACTTATTAATGTGAAAAAAGAATGTACAAGTAACTAAATGCAATCCATGTTTAAGGATTTTCTGAATCCTACTGTCCCAGTACTTTGTAGTCTATCACCAAACAGATTCCCACAATCACCCTGCTACAGATATGAAGAAAAGCTGGTTCTTAGGATAACTTTAATGAATTCAGAAATATTATCTTCTACTTTTATATATTTTTCTCAAGATCATTTCAACACAAATAGACTCCCATGTTGGGGTTTCATAGCTTGAGAATCTGTTTCCCACAAAAAGCTTTCATTTGTGGTCAGGAAGTTATTTTTGTCTGTAACATGTCAGGCCCAAAGAGGAAAGAATATAAGCAGGAAATGGTGAGACAGCTGGAAGTTCTCATACCAAGCAGGCCGGAGGAGGGTGGGTTCTTCTGTATGGGTTCAGCCATGTTGTCTTGAATCCGCTGCCAGAGCTGCCACTCGAAGCGAGGATGCAGGATGTAGAAAGGCTGCTGCGGGTGAAGCCTCCTGTATCTCTGGTACTGGATGAAGATGGGATAATCTGTGTGGTTGTACCACTGCAGGAGGGATAAACAGCATGTGGAGACATGTGAGGAAACAATCTGGCCTGCAGGCAGGTTTTCAATAAGGGTTGCGGAAAAAAAAAAGCAGCTTCATAAAATTACCTGACCGAGGTTAGAGGAAAAGGGGGCGGGGTCCCAGGCAACCAGAACACCTGAGCTGTACAGTGAGCTGGACAGGAAGCGATGGTCATCAGATGCCATCACCTGGAAGACAAAACTTTATCTTTAAAGATACACTTCACCTACTGGAGAGGGCATACTTTTTATACCGACACAAATGCTAACTGGGTAGCACTTTGCAAGATAGACGTCACTTCAAAAAGAAATGGCAATGTTTCAATACCACACTGCACCCAGACCAAAACAAAAAGTGTTAATCTTTTCCCCCCTTCCCAGATGAGAAAAAAATATTTCATAGAGATGTTCAGGAACTGGATGAACAAGGGTGAAAAAGCAGCAAAGGAACTTAAAAACCTTCAGACGGCCTGAGACGTTAAAAAAAGCGAGGGATGGGTGAGGATTCAAGATGGGTTTTTTTTATTTTACTGTTTCGCAACACTATTCTTTACCTTAAAGTCTAAAAATGGTGCCGTTTGTTGACTAATCGTCTAACAAACCTCAGAGGCCTTCACAGGACAGATGGATTTACAGAGATTTAACTATACACAAGTAGACTATTAACCAGCTGACTTCTGAATATACACGTTGTGATAAGTAACACACAGGTTGAAATAGATTATATTTAGGAGCATCAGATTTAAAGGGGCAAACACAAATCTTTATTTAAAATTGTCAAATATTTTCTTTCTGCTTCAAAATGGTATGAAAACATTTGAGGCTCTTGATTTTAGTATTTAACCAATTAGAATTTAATTTTGAGTTCCTCCTCTAAGTCTTCAGATGCAAAGACAATTCTGTTTGGGTTAACTGTAATCCGTCTCTATTTGATAAAAAAAATTGTATTTTCTGTGAGGGGAAAATATAAATTTAAGTCATTATGTGTTTATATGAACTGAATAAAATATGCAGCAGTATCTCTGCAACCATAACCTTCTAACTTTGGTCTGAAAGGATTCATGGCCAACAGTTTTTCTGTGCTGCTATCACATCTAAAAATACTGAAAGGCAGCTCATCTCTGCAGTTTAACACCCACAACATACAGACCATGCTTAATAACATGGTTCTCCTCAGCATGTCATGTGATGATTAAACCCAGAAATCCTAAAGTTTGATAAAAAAAACAAAACAAAAACAAAACAATAAAAGCTCATTTCTGCTGTCATAGGTTTACATTTTGTGCTCTTACATTCAAAATGTTAGATTTTCTTTCCTGATCAGGTACATGGAGAAACTATTTGACTGTTGCTATAGCAACCAGTCAGCTATTTTGAGTTACAACAGACTTCTAGTCTGAAAGGCAGTTTACTGTAACAGTAACCTATTCAAACAGTTTTTCATCGTCGTACATGCTAATGTTTCTGCAGTTGGAAATGTCTTGTGTTTATAGCTTCAATTTTAGTTTCATTTGCAACTTTTTGCAAATGCAGAGTTCCCAGAGCACAGGTCCAAAATTTCAATTTTGTGATCTTGAGCCACCATAGCACCTTATGACACGGTACTCCATCATGCCAGAAAATCCAGAGACCACCATCAAACTGGTCCTGGATAGTTGGAAGAAGTTGGTCTATCAGCTGTGAAGATGATGTTTCAGTCTTACTCTTCTTGGCGGGGTTCTTGGATTGCTTCTCATCCAAGAGAGTGGGGTTCTTCCCAATTCTACCCATCAATGGTGGATTGGATCAGGATCCTTCGATGTTGGCATCATCGGGAATAGCGATCTACTGATCAGGTTTTTTAGTTTGAGAGCAATTTCGGGTTTTCTTTTAAGTCTAAGCTGCTCTGATTTTGACTGACTGTGTTCTTTCAAACATAACAGAAGAGAAAAATGTTCAGCAGGTTTTTTTGATAAAAATAGTTCCAAATCAAACCGTAAATAAATAAAAAAATCCAATCTGCAACGTATCTGCATCACAGCATGTCTCATTAACCGTTCTGATATTTTAATAAACTCACAAGTGTATGAAAGTACATGCTGATATTTGATTGCTTATAGTCGGAAAATAGTGGGGGATTTTAGTTTTGATGCATTTAATAGCCAAACAAATTTTTTTTGTATTTCATATACATTACCGTTTAGACCTGATCAAGGGGAAAAAAACTAAATGTCCAATTCCAATGTCTGGCCGATTGAATGCTGCACCTCCACACAGGTCTTATGGTACTCTCACCTTTTCCAGATCAGAAGGAGGATTCATGAAGGAGAATAACTTTGCACCAATCTTTTGCCATTCATCCTGACACTTTATGCAGAATTTCAGACTAATGTTTCTGTTGGACGAAAGTGGCCTCTTTACCACCCTTCTTGCCCAAAAGTCTTCACTTCAGTGCTTTTAGATGCACTCCAGACACCTGTTGACCTGCTAAGGGTGAGATGGTTCGAGTGTGTTCTGGACACTCCGTAACTCTTAATCACTGCTTCTATGTTTCTGCACATTTTTAATAGTTTTTTTCAGAGTTTTCAGTCTAAAAATTTGAGCCCAGGGCTTAGACATGGAAGACAGATGGCTTTGTTAATGAAACATTTAATTTAGTCTAAAAAGATATATATTTTTGGGCCTCTTACAGTTTTAATGAAAATAATTTTTCAGTGCCCGGGGGAAATATGGAATCACTTACATTAAACAATACAGACTACTGTTTGATCCAACTTTATTTGGATTTGTTTTATCAAAACAAAAAAAAAGGGTTTCAATAAAAATGAGCATTGTATACAATACAGTTTTAGTTGAATTAAAATTGGCGAAAGCGTTGCAACAATCGGAAACTTCATATTAGCATTTACTATCACTTAGATGCTTGAACTTCAGATTCATGTTTGTCAATCAGTTTGGTCGTTTTCTCATTTTTTAATTTTATCCATCGTAACAATAAGAAACTAATCTTCAGCAGCATTAAGAACTGACCCTTTGCAGCCAGTTCATCTTGCAGTAGCCTTATCCTTGGTTTGCTGCTCACTAGAATCACTTAATACTTTAGAGCATTTAGAACAGACAATGAAACAGTTTGAGATGTTATCTTTTTCTCTGTGTTCTGTTATCCATTAAATATCAGAGGTAAGAAGGCAAACCGCTTCTCCTCCTAGGAAGCAATCAGTCTAATTGGACCGATTGGGTGATCTCGGCTGAAGTCTTTTACAGCTTCACATGGGCTCATGACATGACTACTGAATTGAAGTTTACCAATCAGTTTGGGCAACCAAACAGAGTAAAAGAAAATGTTTTAAAGCTGATAAAATTCTTTGCACCTAATCTCCATTCGATCTAAATTTGAAGATGCAAAGGTGGTAACACGTCTGCACATGTTAAAACTTTTGGCCACGACTGTAGTTTCTGCAGTGAGTTTGATTATGTTCTACCACAGATATACTATAATTGAATGTAATAAGGAAGTAACCATAATCGGTCACCGTTTGTGGGTTTACCTGCGAGTTAATGAGGCGGATGGTTGTTTTGGAGCCAACGTCTTTCTCGAAGCCGCTGGTGGGCGCAGCGTTGAACCGTAGCACTGAGTCATGAGAGTCTGTGGTTAAATCAAAACAGTTTAAGAGAAAGGCAAATTTATAGTTACTGAAGCAACACATTCACTTCGGCCCGGAAATAACCAAAAAAGGAACCAACATTCAACACAATGCCTTTTTTATTTTTGGCAGATACCTAGTTCAGGAGAAATAGTCAACATGTAGAGGTTTTATCTGACTAAACCGCTGCTATGATCACAGCGGCTGCTGCTGATTTCACAGCTGCAGTTTCACAGTTGTTTTGACACTACTTTTGATTGCATTACATTTTTATTAAATATGTGCAACCCATTACATTACAACAGATAACCCTTATAATTCTGTTAAATCATGTTTTCCTAACACCCAACAGCCAGTTTTTACCTTGAACCAAAATGTTTTCACGGTTTAATGTTTGAATTCATCCCACCCAGCAGTGACGCAGTGATTCATTCAGAAGCTCCAACTAGTATTGAGTGCATATACTCTACATAACATTTTTTCAGCAGGCCTTATTGATCTGATGTAATCAAGCTGTCTGAGAAATAGAATTTTGGGTTTTCATTATGTTTTAATCATTATCATATGCTTGGAATAGATTACCGTGTGTAATGAATGATCTGTCTTCATCAGATTAGAGACAGAAAGAAGATGTAGAAACACAGTTTCCTTCAGCAGTGAAGCACCTGGTTCAGGTGCTGTTTGATGGAAGACGCAGAGAATCCAGATTTCAGGTTATGACGAGATTGCTCATGTAGAATCTGACAATGTGTTTAGAGCACATTTCTAAGCCAAAACCATATGCTGAGAAAGGGTCCAAAAAAGTGTAAAGCATGGATCATTCTTAGAAACAGTCTGAAGCTTACTGGGAAGTGTGTGTGTGTAGGTGTGTGTGCTCTATGAAGGTTTATAAGAAAAGGCTGTGAGAACAGTTCTTTGAGAATCCTATACTGGGCAAGACTTTTCCGAGATCCATGCGTAGATGTGTAATTTTGATATAAAGCTGATTAAAATAAAATCCTTACGGTATAAATGAAGCCTATGTCGAACAGAGAGTTTCCTGAGAAAGTGCTGTATTGTGGGGAGCCCTATCGAAATACACTTCACTCACCAATCTCTTTGCCTAGTCTAGAGTTGCGGAGCGACCCTGCAGAAGACACCACAGCGCAGCTCTTGTATGGCCCGAGGTCGGAGGTCAGCTGTTGTGGCGGCAGCAGCAGGGGGGCCCAGGACAATGCAGAGAAAGGCTGAAGGTCCGCAGTCAAAGTGGTGACTTCTACCTTCTCCTTGACCTGGCAGAGCAGCTCGGGGCCACTCAGCTTTGGCCGGTTGGAGGTGCCACCAGGGCCCGACACCGTGACTCCATATTTATTCATTGCCTGACAGAAAGTACATGAACTAGTGTAAGCAGGCATAAGGAAACAAGTTTATCTGGAGAGGGTAAAAGCAGCAGTAACTCACCTGATAGTTCTGCACCACCTTCTTCAGCCTGCTACCCAGCATGCTGCTGGACATTTCGTCATTCCACACTTCTCCCAAAAGCCCTTTAGGCCCGAAGAACTCTGTGTCCCCCGATCGGCCGCTTAGCTCGCCTTTACGCCGGCCGCCAAACAGGGTCTCTAGAGCTCGTTTGAAGGGGCGGGGAAGCAGGTGAGAAAAAAAGCCAGAAGACTCTTTCGTTTTTATTGTCCGCTTTGGTGGAGACTCCCAGTCCTCGGTGTGGTTGGGTGAGGACAGGACAGGGATTGGGCGGTGTGGGTCACTTGCAACAACACCTGGATGCTTCTGAGGGTCTATGTACGCGGTTTTCGCTCCACCCCGCATCACCTGAGGGGGTCACAGTTTTGCAAAACAGTTTTGCAACTGAAAAAAAAAAAAGTGAAACTGGAAAAAAAAAGAAGTTCAAAACTACTTTTTAGACTCAAGTTTTTTTTTTTCCGCACTTCCAGATTTTATTTTTCGGCTTCAAACTTCTGGTCCTGGTTTGGCCTCAGATCACAGATGTGTGGAATCATGACTGACAGTTCAACACAGCAGCTGAACAACATATTCCCAGCTGTTGCATTCAGGGACCGTGGGAACTGGAATTATATGTAACACATCATTGATATTGTATATGTATATACAGGGGTTGGACAATGAAACTGAAACACCTGGTTTCAGACCACAATAATTTATTAGTATGGTGTAGGGCCTCCTTTTGCGGCCAATACAGTGTCAATTCATCTTGGGAATGACATATACAAGTCCTGCACAGTGGTCAGAGGGATTTTAAGCCATTCTTCTTGCAGGATAGTGGCCAGGTCACTACGTGATACTGGTGGAGGAAAACGTTTCCTGACTCGCTCCTCCAAAACACCCCAAAGTGGCTCAATAATATTTAGATCTGGTGACTGTGCAGGCCATGGGAGATGTTCAACTTCACTTTCATGTTCATCAAACCAATCTTTCACCAGTCTTGCTGTGTGTATTGGTGCATTGTCATCCTGATACACGGCACCGCCTTCAGGATACAATGTTTGAACCATTGGATGCACATGGTCCTCAAGAATGGTTCGGTAATCCTTGGCAGTGACGCGCCCATCTAGCACAAGTATTGGGCCAAGGGAATGCCATGATATGGCAGCCCAAACCATCACTGATCCACCCCATGCTTCACTCTGGGCATGCAACAGTCTGGGTGGTACGCTTCTTTGGGGCTTCTCCACACCGTAACTCTCCCGGATGTGGGTAAAACAGTAAAGGCGGACTCATCAGAGAACAATACATGTTTCACATTGTCCGCAGCCCAATATTTGCGCTCCTTGCACCATTGAAACTGACGTTTGGCATTGGCATGAGTGACCAAAGGTTTGGCTATAGCAGCCCGGCCGTGTATATTGACCCTGTGGAGCTCCCGACGGACAGTTCTGGTGGAAACAGGAGAGTTGAGGTGCACATTTAATTCTGCCGTGATTTGGGCAGCCGTGGTTTTATGTTTTTTGGATACAATCCGGGTTAGCACCCGAACATCCCTTTCAGACAGCTTCCTCTTGCGTCCACAGTTAATCCTGTTGGATGTGGATCGTCCTTCTTGGTGGTATGCTGACATTACCCTGGATACCGTGGCTCTTGATACATCACAAAGACTTGCTGTCTTGGTCACAGATGCGCCAGCAAGACGTGCACCAACAATTTGTCCTCTTTTAAACTCTGGTATGTCACCCATAATGTTGTGTGCATTTCAATATTTTGAGCAAAACTGTGCTCTTACCCTGCTAATTGAACCTTCACACTCTGCTCTTACTGGTGCAATGTGCAATCAATGAAGACTGGCTACCAGGCTGGTCCAATTTAACCATGAAACCTTCCACACTTAAATGACAGGTGTTTCAGTTTCATTGTCCAACCCCTGTATGTGGTTTTAAAAGATAACGTGCTTCACCGATAGAAGCAGCTTACAGCTTACTGAACACACGAGGCGAATCTCAGAGGAGAAAATATGATCTTGACAGATGTGCACAGCATTTTAAGTCCGTGTTGGAGATTTCCCATGCTCTCAACGTAAAGCAGAACAAGCGCCAGACTGAGCGGCGGGAGTATTCGACCGGAGCTCTAGTCGCCATGGCCTCGTCTTCATCTGTGGGCACTCAGGTTCAAATGTTTTTCTTTCGAACAAACTTATATTTTTCAGGTTCAAATTTTTTTTTCTTTTGAACAAACTTTATGGCCCCAATTTAGCTCCACAGAAACTTCCTATCCGCAGAGTTCCAAAAAATATAAAAAGTGTCTAGTCTTGTCAGTAATGCTGAAAACAGCCAAGTCTTACTCAGTAAGGCGCTCCTTTAGGCCTCTGTTGCAGCTGTTCTGGTACTGAAAGCTGACAGATCCGAGACTGGCTCTGAATTTTTGTCATCCCTCTTATTTCCCTCTATGGTTAAAATTGGACATTAGAACTCAGAACTGGGTTTTTAAACCATTTTATTTAGGAAAACTACATAAGCTCTTGATAATTCTTATATTTCCATCTGTTCACTCATCTTAAGATTCCTTCCCTAGTCATAAAACTTCCTCTTTTATTTGAAGTTACAGAATAGAACTGATTGATCTTGGTCTTTTCTTATGGATTTGTTTTTTGTTGTAATCATCAATGCCTTGATTAATGATTAGGGAATTTAATTTAATTCCCAATTCTATGACTGACAAGTGCTTGTTGATTGGTCTTAGAATCTTTGGTTGAAGTGCCAGTTTTAGGTTTAATTTAAATAATTTTTAAATCCTGAGAACTATACAGAACCTCAGATTCTTCTTTCAGACTCGTTTTGGAGGATTACACAACTCATCTGTATTTTAATAAGTAAGTGATAATTAGTGGTGCTTTCTGTAACTTTAGGAGAAACTGGAGCTTTAACATCACAGAGAATGAAGAACGACAACAAACCTTGATGACGGAGTGTGTACGAGGCTGAGCCCTGGTTCGTGCACGCACGCCGAAGATGGCGTCTGTGACAGGCACACTGTTTTCAGCGCACAGGGCATAGAGTAGAGCCATTGAGATGCAGAAGAAAGTCATGCAGATGGCTCCACGGCGAGCTCGACGTCTCAGACGCCACAGCAAGCTGACCCTGTCCATCGCCGCTCCGGTAATCTGAGCAGGAAATGTCACAGCAGGGAAGAAAGTGGATCAAAACCAAGAAAATCCATTTTGGTACCAGAATGTTTGATAAAAAAAATGGGCCCATATAACTAATAAAAGGATCTCTTACATCACATCTGAATAACTTCAACAGCTGCTGACAAAGCAGCCTCTTGTTTTAAGTAATTTCGCCTAAGATCGGTCAAAGATTAATTGGTTTAAACATGACCTACCTTTATAAATAAGAGGCTTAAAAACAAGAATTTTGAACTATTACATACATAGAAACACTTGAATCTCAGAAACAAAATGAATCTTACAGTTATATAATACATAACCATTAAATATTGCAATTGTAAATAATTAAAATGCACATCGGTATTGAGCTAATTTTCCAACCAACCAACATTACATCTTTATTTTCTTTTACAAACAAAGGAATGGTGAAATATTAGCACTATTTTTTTCTTGCTCTTTAGTCTGTTCTTCTTGACTGCATTACTGTTAATCATTCTTCAGCTTCTTTATAAATCATCTGCTAAAGACAAAACTAATGCTTTTGCCTTGACTTGTGAGACTCCGCTCTAAGCTTATAGTTATATTCCAACTAATTTTCCCAAAAATTTTATTATTTCAGTTTTATTTATTTCTACCTTCGACTTCTTAAAATTTCTTTTTAACTTAGTGACTCAATGCACAATGAAAAAAATTGCTTAACAAAAACCCCCTGAAAATTATAAAATGCTCATTCAAAAAAGAAAATGAAAGTCCATTTCTATGAAACCAATGATTAAAGAAGCAAACTCCAATTTTTAAAACTGCATTCAGCAAAGTTTAAAAACACGCACCCTTAAAAAAAAAAAAATAAACTCAATCAGGTTTTAAATGGCACTGATCTTATTTTTAATACACAACCCTAAAATAAATGTTATTCTTCAAAGGATTATAACAAATCCAAATGTTACAACAAGAACAAAATATAATACAGGGTTTCCTCAAGGATTTTTTAAAATCGCGGTGGTTGGCTGGTGGGGGTGGGGTTACGTCGTGCTGTTCAAAACGTATCTGAAACATTACGCATTGGCAAAAGTTATATTAATTAACTACATCACTATCATTCAGATGCAATATATGTCCACTCCAAGTTCTTTGGTATGAGGGGTCAAAGTAATAAAAATTAACTTTTAATCAATTAAAGATGTGAAATACTGAACATGGTAAAAATTGAGTGCCATAAAAACCAACTTGTAATTAATATCGCCTCTGTGCAAATTAGAATCTGTGAATTTGGAGGTCATTAAAATGATAACATGGTAAATATTGATGTTATAAATATTAGGGTTATCAAATTTAACGTTGCCCGTTTTAATTCACTGCCTTGATTTTAGCGCCTCCCGTTTTACCACTTCAGTTTTATCATTCATGGCGTTCACAGTTTAATGTTTGTTACTTCCGGTAGATCGGAACTGGATGTGGAATTCTTTCACCTCCCTCTACGAACAACTGTAGCAGCTTCGCAGGCAGAAAGGAGCCAGCGGTGTTGGTTTTTCAAAACAAAGTAAATTTTAAGGTTTCATGATATTAAAATTTCAAACTCTGATTACAGTTAGTATAAGTGCGTGAATAAAATTAACAATTTTTGTATTGTGTTTGAATAACCTCCAGCTGCCGCATTGCAGTGATGGAAATCTGACTAACAGTCTCATCAAATCTGACCACAAAGTGCAGTTACCAACGTCTCAGACTGTTGAAAACAGTCTGACATAATTGTATATTTAGATTATTTCTTAATGCAAGATGAAACATAAATGCACAGGAGATAAAAAAGCAAACAGAAAAAATACTTACAGCAACTTACTGAAAATAAAACTACTAGACTGGAAAAGTCCAACAGAATGTGAAGGAGCTAAACCTATAGGAGTAGAAAGTGATCTGCCGGTTGTGCTGGGGATAATCAGGTGAATGGATCCAGGTGGGGTAATTAGCATCAAGGCAAGGAAAGGTGGTGATGACACTGATAAAATGCAAGGTGATGTTTTTTTTTTTTTTTTAAGAAACAGGAATAAAAAGAATACAATGATGAAACCACAGCTTCTGATCCATACAACAATCTAGAAGGTGACAGTAATGCCTCTAAAAGTTGTTTGCCAACTGCCATAAAAACAGAAGCAGAAGAAAAATGGAAGGTTTGCTCTAAATTTCTGAATCAGAACTTTCTGAATCTCTGGCTCCAACATCTCCAAGCATCTATTTGCTTATACAATTCCATGACTGCCCCTAAATGAAGCTTCCTGACGGATTTAAAGATTTGGTGGCATTTGGCATCTTTGAAACTTTGAAGTATAGCTTGAATGTACAATTTAAGATGAGCTGATTAACTATGATTGCACACTCTACAGAGTTGAGCTGATAGCTTCTGTTTAATCATCATGTGACAGTCCTTCCTGGTATTCAGCTATCATTGTGGTGCTTTGTGCATAAACTTGTCCGGGTGAAAATTTCTTTAAAAAAATAATTCTGATGAATAAAATGTTTTGGTTTGAACATCTTCCATGATGTGGTCTCCCATGTTTTCTAAATATATTAAATAAAAACATTAAAATGTTACATACCAGACAATCTTGGGAGTTGCTTGCGAGTATGAATGTGCTGTCAGGTCCCTGCTTCAATGCGCTCATGTTGCTAACTGACAAACGGACAGGTCAATAGTTACATTTAATATTCCAACTTATATGTATAGTGTAATTCATTTGTTTTGACATAGGGATGAAGTTCTTATGAACTTGGTGGTGAAAATACCTATGAACTGGTAACGTAAGCCTACCAACTACGTATATATTAGGGATGCACCGATATGAAAAGTTTGGGCTGATATCAATTTCTGATATTAATATTGCTGTTATGGCTGATAACAACTGATATTATACATACTTCCCTACTGCATCACTATCACATGAGGAAACAAGTACCACAAGGCCAACCCCCTTCCTTCCTCTCCACAAACGCCAACATGATGTAATAAACAGTGGTTGTCAATATCGGACAAATGTTAAATACAGGTTAGGTAACTGACCACCATGCCAACACTTTTAGAAGTTTCTTCTAGTTTTTTTTTTCAGTGGGAGGCTTCTGGTTTACTTGCTGTTCAGACTCTAAAGTCTTACAGGAAAACTTGCTGGGTTGTGGACGGCATTTAAAAACTAGGACTTGACTTGTTTTTCTCTCCTGATGAACTCCATACTCAGTTTCCTTGGTTACGCTGTTGGTTCTTGGCTATACAACAAAGATCTGGGAAGCCAATCTCCGTCTTGTGTTTGACTGAGCTGCCTCGTGATGAATTGTTTTCAATTCAGGACACTATTCACTGAAAGCACAATCAGGCTACTATTATAATGACACCTCCCCATAGAGACTCTCCAGTAATGCCCATCAGGGAGGGAACCATGGGACACAGGAACAACATGCTGAAGGGATTATGTAACTCATTTGACCTGGAAAAGCCTTAAAATCCCATGAGAGGTACTGAGGAAAATTTAGAAAATGTATTTGTTGTTTGCTATTTCCCAAGATCCAATTTGGTGTCCTTAGAATATCTTTTAGAAGTACAAACAACAGGAACAAATTCGAGGTAAATGCAAACCTCACTGTGCTGTTAAAAAGATTAAATTAGAGTCTGCTTTAATTTTTAAAAATTAGTGTATATGTGTATTAATCGCTATAAAAGGTAGAAGCAACTTGTGACCAGGATCTGATGTGCCTCTCATCCCCTCAATGCTGGACATGTGAACCAGCCCCCTAACAAGCCGAGGCAGGATTAAGTACAAAATAGAGAGATATTAGAAAAAACTTTACATTGCTTTTATTATTCAGCCTTTATAGATACCACAACTCCGTTAATTTAAATCGACTCTGTTAAACCAGAAATGAAGTTCAGATACCCAACAGCTAAACAGATAAGGGATCAAAGGACATTACTGCTGTAAAGTATTAAACAGGAGAAGGATGAAAAATAATGCCTTCCATAACGCCTTCACAGATACCACAGACCATAGTGAAGACAGTCATCCAAAAGTAGAGAAAACGTCTGTAAACCATTTGTGGAGTGACAAAAACTGGACGTTTCCTCAAAGTTGATGAAAAGACGGAGAAGGGTCTGAGCAACACTGAAGGAGATGCTGGAAATCTCCATTCTGGTTGCATGTTTTACATGTGATAAAACTCTCCAATGTTTGGGTACATTTTTATGAAAACAATGCCCCAGATATCCCAGAGGCCTGTGGGAATATGATTCATGGCCCATTAAAACCACAGATAAATTTGTCCCAAAACAGCTACATTTGCAACACTGCAAATTACTCAAAGAAGAACATGTCCAAGGTTAAAAGTGCTTGAATATAAGGGAAATAGACTTCACTAGAAGGGTCCCATTTTGGACTTTAAGAGGGAAAACATTAACAATAACATATCATGAACCCTGACCTAACTGCATCATCCATTTCAATGGAATAGAACAAATACATGCTTTTGATGGAGTCATGTTGACTGACCAGCTGTACTTCCTGTTGTACTTCCTTTCTAAGTCTAGAAACCATTGAAGACCTCTGTGAGATGGAACCCAGAGGACAAAACAAAGAGTCTCTGGAGGAAAAATTTTTCCTCTGTTTTTCAATTAAAAGGAACTGGATGTTTACATCCTTCTGTTTTTTTCCTTGACAAACTCAAGAGTTTTTCTGACATTCAGAAAAATGTTTGGGACTGCTTCTGAAGTTAGCTCAATCTGATAAAAAAAATTTTTTATTCAGGCATTTAGACACAGATGAAATTTAAAGAAAGGACGTGTAATTTAGTCATACACATAGTTTTCACAGTGGTGTGCCTTTTCCTACGGCTCTTTGCACCTAAACGTCCATGAATGCTCTCAGACCACGAACAGTCGGTTTCTTTAGCAATGGCCTTTTCTTGCTTACCCTCCTTGTTGAGGGTGTCGATGTCTGCTGGACACCAGTCAAGTAACAGTCTTCCCCATTATTGTGCCGATCACGCCATAACATTTCTGTATTTAAAACTTGTTTGTGGCTGAAAGTTATAATCGGCTTCTCTTACAGTGCTGTGAAACAGTATTTGCCCTCTTCCAGATTTCTGTTTTTGCTTTTTGTCACACTTAAATGTCTCCAGATCATCAAACTAATTTTAATATTGGATAAAAAATAATTGGACTAAATACAAAAAGTTTTCAAATGATGATTTTAAAAGTTATCCAAACTAACCTGACCCTCTGGTAAAAGGTAATTGCCCCCCTTGTTAATTCACAATTAACTGTGATTAAACTTAATTTTTTTTTTTAAAGCTGAGCTCATTGTCACAAGCCAAATCCAGGACTGGTTATTACTTTACCTGCAGAAATAATAAATAACTTAAATAGAACCTCTCTAAAGGCTGAACGATTTCAAAAAGGAACACATCATCTAAAAGAAACCAAAAACTGAAAAAATCAGTGACATGTATCAATTTGGAAAAGGGGTACAAAGTCATTTCTAAGACTTTGGGATGCCAGCGAACTAAAGGAAGAGCCATAATCTACAAATGTAGAAAACATGCAGCAGGGGTGAACCTTCCCAGGAGAGAGCTCATCGATGATTCAACTAGCAGGTCACCAAAAAACCCAGAACATCTAAAGCACTGCGGACCTCACTTGGTTTAGTTAAGATTAGAGTTCAAGATTCATCAACAGGAAAGAGAGACTGGGCATCAATGAGAAACCTTCAAGGCCAGAACCACTGCTAAAGAAATAGAACACAAAGGCCCCATCTCGCTTTTACCAAAAACATGTTGATGATCCAAAAGACTTTTAGGAGCAACATGTCATTCATTCTCAGAAACTCTCCAATGTGGCTGAATTAAAATATTTCTGCAAATGAGAGAGGGACAAAATTCCTTAGTGGTGATGTTAAATTCTCATCAGTTATCACAAACTCTTGATGAAAGTTGTTGCTGCTAGTAGTGCACAACTATCAGAATCAGAATCGGCTTTATTGCCAAGTTTGTACATACAAACAAGGAATTTGACTCCGGTACATTTTGCTCTTTGGTTTTTTTTTTGCATTCAAGATACATATTTACAATGTACAAATATACACTATATAAAAAAAAAGGGATTTGCAAATCTGTATGCTGTTGTTTTGTACCATTTTGTTCAACAGAGAAACTGTCTCTGGACGGTGGTTTTAATGAACAGTGCTCTGTAGCGGCGGGCCGAAGTAAAAAACCGAACAGTTTTTGTGCAGGGTGTGTGGGGTCCGAGATTTGCAGCCTTTCCTGACCCTGGGCCTGTTAAGTCCTGGGTGGAGGAAGGTCAGCCCTGATGATTCTCTCTGCAGTCCTGATTATTCGTGCAGCCTGGACCTGTCCTGTTTTGTGGATGAACCAAACCACACTGAGATGGATGAAGACAGGACAGACTGAATGATGGCAGTGTAGAAGATGACCAGTCAGCTCTTGTGGAAGGTTGTACTCTTGAGTTGCCTCAGGAAGTACAGTCTCTGCTGGGCCTTCTTCCGAACAGTGTCTATGTGTGAAGACCATCTCAGGTCCTCAGAGATGGTGGTTCCTAGGAACCTGAAGTGGTCCACAGCCGACACGGTGTTGTTGAGGATGGTGAGCGGGTGTATGGGGGTGGTGTTTTCTGAAAGTCCACCACCATCTCCACAGTCTTGAGTGGGTTTAGTTCCAGGCAGTTTTGACTACACCAGTGTATCACGCAATCCACCTCCTGTCTGTTTGCAGAATCATCACCGTCCTGGATCAGTCCAATGACAGTGGTGTCGTCTGCAAACTTAAGGAGTTTCACGGACGAGTCCGCTGAGGTGCAGTCATTTGTGTACAGGGAGAAGAGGAGTGGGGATAGAACACACCGCTGGGGGGCACCAGTCTTTTTTGGATCTGGTTCGGGAAAAGATCCCCCAGTCCAGTGCTGCTGTGGGTCCGTCAGGAACGTGAATGATCCACTGACGGGCGGGGGCTGGGACGTGAGCTGGGTGAGTTTTGGGTTTTGGAGGATGTTGGTATGATGGTTTTGAAGGCGGCTAATCTACAAACGGATCCTGGCTAGGCCCCCCGGGTGGTCGAGGGGTTTGCGGGGGAAAAGTGAAACCCAAAAGTTAACAGCACATCTGCCGCCTGTTTCTCGGAAAGCAAACTGAAGGCGTCCAGTAAGGCCTTGATGTCTTTCAGGTCTTCACCCACCGCCCCCCAAAAGGATTTCCGCCCACAGACGTCAGGGCTACGGGCCTGTATCTTTTTAATCCTGGGATGGTGGTTTCTTGGGGCACTGGGATGATGATGGATCATTTGAAGAGGAGGGCCCTCACACTTCTCCTTGATTTGTTGAAGATCCGGGTAAGAGGGAGCGAGTTGATTTGCACAGGCTTTCACGCTGATGGGGACTTTACAGGCCCTCCAGATTTCTTTTTTTTCATGCACTGAAAAGCCTATTTTACTCTTCCCCGGAGACTTTAGTGCGGTAGAGGGTCTGAAGTAGGGGGTTTTGGTTGCTTTACTGGGCGAACTTGTTCCCCAATGGGATGTGGGGGAGTTTTTTGAGGTGTAATGCTTTTTTGTCATGTCCCAGTAGAAGCCATTCAGACGGTTAGCCAGGCGAGACTTTGTTCGGAAGGGTGGTGGGGCTTCTGTAGGCAGCCCGGGTTTCTCAGACCAGTCCATACAGCCAAAATTTGTCACCAGTAGAAAGGCTGTTCTTCAGCTTCTCACTGTAGCTTCTCTTGGCTGCTTTGATCTCCTTTGTTAGTCTGTTCCTGGCCTGCCTGTACCGCGCCCAATCTCCACTGCTGTGAGCTTCTTCCTTGCCCCTGCGCAGATTCCTGAGGTGTGGAGTAAACCATGGCTTGTTGTTCCCAAAGGTGCAGAAGGTCTTGGTCTGCACACACATGTCCTCACAGAAACTGATGTATGATGTCACCACATCAGTCAGTTCGTTTAAATCAGTGGCTGAGGTTTCAAAAACAGTCCAGTCTGTGCATTCAAAGCAGGCCTGTAGCATCTGCTTCGATTCCTCAGTCCACTTTTTAACAGTGTGAACCACTGTCATTAGGTTTAGGGGGCAATTACTTTTTCACAGAGGGCCAAGTCAGTTTGGATAACTTTATTTTCTTAATGAATGAAATTATCATTTGAAAACATATTTTTGTATTTACTCCGGTTACCTTTATCCAATATTAAAATTAGTTTGATCTGTGTCACAAGTGTGAGAAAAAAAAGCAGAAACAAAAAAATCTGTAAGGTGGCAAACACCTTGTTACACTGTATAATCTTTAATTTTTTAAGATGTACCTGTGTGTCGTATCTGCTGAGGAGGGAGATGCTGAGATAAAACAAAGGCGATCGAGGAGATTAGTGGCACTGACTTGTGATGCATGAACAGAGATAGGAATCCAGAAAAGAAACAGAAACCAAACAACATTAAATCAGTCAAGCAGAACAAGAACATTACCAACAATTCAGAAACAGACTTATTTGGTTTATTAGTTCATCGTGGGTGCTTTCTAACCAATAAATCCTTAATTTCTGGGTATCCACAATTCCATAGAGGGCCCCCCACGTACAGTGCGTTATTCCCTCAGATATAATTTGTGCATTTGTTATGGGCTGCTGTAGCCAAACTTTGGCAGCAGGACGACTGGCCTGAGGAGGTCACATGCATTATTCACTCATCAGCAGGGTAACATGATCCCTGTGTCATCAAGTTGGCGCAGGCAGGTGCAGGAGGAAGGAACACACAACACAACCAGAGTGCTCTGGCCCTGAATGATTTTTTTTTATTTGCATTAGTGATGTTGTCTCTGTACACACCCACTGAATTTCCAACAGGTGATTTGATCTGAGTCTGCTGCTGCTGCTGGGCCTATTTCACAGAAAAGGCTGTGTGCTGAAAAGAAAACAGAAAGCTGACGGATGTGAATTTGATACGACGCTGCTGTGAGTCAGGAGTCTACTTGGACAAGGTGAGGCTCTCAGCAGGTGAGCAGGCATCGAGACTCCGGACCAGCAGCTGGATCTGAGGATAACCCCCCTTAGGACGTAGCTGGTAAGTTTTAGGCTCTGTCTACTGGAAGCTTCTCTATTCAGAACCAAATGTGTTCCTTTTCTGTATCTGTGTGATCTGCAGCATTTAAATCTGGCCTCAGGTTGGTGAAGCAGCTAGGAGAGTCAGAAAATTCATTTGATTATTTGCAAATTTGATTCTGTGAATAAAGGTTCCCCTCAGACTCGCCAAACATATATATGAAGTAGTCACTGTGTTTAATGTAAAAAAGAAAAATTGTTAAATTAAAAAGAAATAACATAAATATATGTACAGTTTTAGAGCTTTTATGGATGGATTTTACTCGGTTCAATGAAAAGAGACAGTTTTCTATGGAGTTAAATATGAGCTCAAATTCTTTTTTTATATTTGAAACTAAACATTTAACACCCACTTTCATTGTTGACTTTAGACAAACAAAAGCAGGTCATAAAATTAAAATGTGTCTTTAATTAGGCAACAATAATAAAGTGACTTTTCCAGTTGAACGTGATTCATAGAAAGCTATTTAGGAGTGAAAAGAAATGACTGTTTTGCTTGAAAATGAACTGAGTGCTGGAAAAGAATTGTAATTTCCATTCAAACAGTGCTGCAAAACATGATACACATGAATAGAAAGTATGAATATAAGTTAATTACCTTACAGTGTTTACTGTTTAGCGTGCCTGTCATTTTCCAAACAACTCATTTATTTATTTTTATTCTTGCTGGTGAGTTTCATTATTTTCACAAAGACTCATCGCTTCAGAAGTTTCAGGATTAAAAAGCTCAATACGAGGTCCACGCCAAAGTGTCAGTTATTAAATAAGATGCTAAACTGCTCGCTGCGTGGGATGTTTTCTGGTAGAGAAGGTTGGGAGATGTTTAAGGGTGAAGGAAGATATTAACTGATGTTACCAGAAAGCTGTAATGGCAGTCATGGGTAAAAGAATGTACACCCTCATCCAACAAGATAAAGCTAGCTTCACGTAACCACTTTCTTAATTCATGATGAGCTCTGCAGCTTCTTTCCAGAGCGGTTCTGTCAAAAACCCACAAAGACAAGCTCCTCTGTGGCTGTTTGTTCTTCACAAATCAAAAAAAGAGGCATGGAGGTGAACTCTGCAGGGTCACAATAATGTGTTACACAGAAATGAGAGGCAACATTTCCCCTTTCTAAAGGGTTAAATACATCAGAGGACAATTTGTTCTCTTTTCAAATAACTGCTACTGTAGGTGAAGGAACTTCCCTATGAAAGAAACACATCCAGTGTTAAAAAATGTCACAAAATCTTTTCACATTTTTGCATCACAACTTTGAGTTGGGAAGCTGGCTCACCCCTACATAAGTCAGGAATTTGGCTACCTAACATGGCAGCCCAGGCGCGGTGTATAAGTAGTAAAAAAGCATAATTACTACAATTCCTCTGGTTGCAAAAACGAGCTCAACTCAGAACTCCTCCACCACCATGTTTGACAGTTGGTTTAAGGTGTTTGTGCTGATATGTTGTGTTTGGCTTCCTCAAAACACAAAACTGTGTAATATGGCCAAACAAAAACAACATACTTTTGTCTCATTTGTACTTGGCGTCATGAAGTTCAATGCTTCCAAACAAGCCATGCTTTTCTTTTGGTCATGGCCCTAAAACTTCTTGGAGCAATGGGTTTTATACATAATTTTTCCAAAGTAATTACACTTATTAAACTGTCATGTGTGTGCATCAGAAGTTAGCTTCTAGGAAAGAGCAAATGAGTAGGACATAATTTGATCAAGGGTTGCAAAATATATATGGGTATTAGAAAATTTAGTGCATTTCTTGAAACACAACAGATGGAAGGTTTTGGTGCTTGAAATTGGGTTTACCTACATCTTAGTTTAGCAAAAAGTACTGGAATAAATTAACAATTCAAAAATGAATTCAGAAATCCTGCCTATTACATACATATAACATCATTAGGCCTGTAGAGCCTGACATTTTTTGCAGTGTGTCTGAACATTGCACACTCTGACTTTGCGGTGAATTTATTGTGACGTCCACCCCTGGGAAGATTGTTAACTGTTTGAAATGTTTCCCACCACAGAAAGATGCAGTTAAAATTATTTGGAAATAATTTTTCCCATAGTTTCCCAGAAAGAAGGCAAGCAACAGTTGCGTTGCTTATGTCTTTCCATCATAGCATTGTGCTCACGATGTCATGGTCTGTATGATTCATAGGAGCAATCTGCACAAACTCTTGGTTTTACATAGGCGATTACACTGATGAATATCAGTTAATCAATGCATTTGTTAAGCAACACCTTTTAATTTTGGGTTAATCTTGTTAAATAAATAATGTCGTGACAGATAAAATGCAAGACTTTAAAAAGGGTATACTCTTTTATCATGACTGCATTTGGGATTCATTAATATTTATATTTTACAGCTTCTTTGTGATCTGAATTTTGACTGTTGGTTTATTTCCTGACAGGAGACAAGAGAACAATGAACTGGGGATTCTTGGAGAACGTTCTCAGTGGGGTGAACAAGTACTCTACTTCGATTGGCCGCATCTGGCTCTCTGTTGTCTTCCTGTTCCGGATCCTGGTGTATGTGGCAGCGGCCGAGCAGGTCTGGAAGGATGAACAGAAGGACATGATGTGCAACACGGAGCAGCCAGGCTGCGAGAATGTCTGCTTCAACCACTTCTTCCCCATCTCCCAGGTTCGTCTTTGGGCTCTGCAGCTCATCATGGTATCTACACCATCCCTGCTGGTGGCCCTACATGTGGCCTACAGGGAGAACCGGGAGGCCAGGCACAAGCGAAAACTCTACAAGGACAAAGGGAGCATTGATGGGGGTCTTTTCTGCACCTACACCATCAGTCTGATCTGTAAGATTGGCTTTGAAGTGGGCTCCCTCCTGGCTTTTTACTTCCTGTACAATGGCTTTGGGATGCCCATCCTGCTGAAGTGCAGCCAGGACCCCTGCCCCAACACTGTGGACTGCTACATAGCCCGTGCCACAGAGAAGAAGATCTTCCTCTACATCATGGGCAGCACCTCCATCCTGTGCATAGCTCTCAACTTCGTGGAGCTCCTCTACCTCATGTGGAAGTGGCTGTGGAAACGCTTTAGGAGGCGGTACGTTCCTGTGGAGCACGGGATTTTAAAAAGCAGTCAGCTGCTTGTTTCGTCTGACAACAGGTTCACATCAGCTGAACATTTTGAAAACATGAAGGTCTGCACAAAACCTGACGAGGCTAAAAAACCTGTCAGTCCAGCACTGCAGGGCTTGGAACTTCCGGGAGCTTGTGGTCCCAAAGAGAATCCACAGAGTCTCTATCCAGTTTAACATATCTTTAAAACTAATTAACATTTTTTTCTCTTCAGAGGATCATTTAGGCTGGTTAAAGCAACCAAAGGGCCTCAGGCTAAATGGAAATATGTTACACAGTATGTTATTTGCCTCTTTTACAGATGATATTCAATCATCATTCAACAACTTACAGTTGATAGAAATGTTTGTTCCAGTTTGCTTAATGGTATGTTGATCAATATTTTTGTACTCCTGTTTTTGGACTTGGTTGTAGGTGTAGATTTATTCAGACACTTTCAGAACTCTTTCTCTTTATTCCAGAAATATGTATTCTGTCTATTGTTTCATAACTTTTTAGATGGTTCCTCCAGTACAATCGCTAAAACAAACCTGGCACGTGAAACTTTGGACCTTCTTTTCTCACTGGCCTGAAACCTGAAAATGATTATTATTATTTAGGTTTGTTACAGCCCTAGGCCTCATGGGCTGGGTTACGAGTGTTGTGGTGTGTCTGCCCTTTTGCCCCTCCTCTGTGCAGGTTAAGGTGCTGTGAATCCACAGCACAGAGGAGATGTAACTGTGTCTGTTTTTTCCTTCTGGGAGAGAGATGGAGGGGTCTCTCTCTCTCTGCTTGTCCTCTCCACACTCCTTGATGCACGCGTGTAGACTGCTCTGCTGCTGGGCCTTGTCTCACCTTGTCGTGCCCGTTTGAGTTTGTCTTTATTCCATTTACAGTTCTTAAACTTATATCTTTAATAAATGTTTTGTTTGTGCACTTTTACCTGTGGCATGGTCTCCAGTGTTTGTTATGGCCCTGAGCTAATTATTACAGGTTTAACGGGTACTCCCCTTAATTTGGTGTCTATATATATATTTTAGGAAGAACTTTTTCAGTTTCTGCTGGTAATTTTGAATCACATAAAATCTGTTACTCAAGGAGATCCACAAGCATTATCTTTGCTCTGCTTTTAGATTTTACCAGTTCCTGTTCAACGTTGATGAGAGATAGACATGCTGATAAAGTTAAGCTTTTAAATATCCTTGTTTACTGCTTCACTGATGTCAAAAGTTGGTTTTCTATGAACATATGAAAGCTTAATAAGGACAAACTGGAAACCTGACGACTGATAACCTGAAAAACATTTATACTTTGTTGGAGTATGATTTTAATTTTCAGAGTAGACTATTATATAGTATTATATTTTCCCCTTAGAAACATCCGAAGGTTGGTCATACCTGTCTAAATTACATGCTGTATCATGTAACTGGAAGAAAAAAACCACGATAAACGTGAGGGATGTTGAGAAAAACAAAACATTGAACATATTTTGCTGAACTGTGAAGTGGATACATCTGAGAGAGAGTTTCTCAATAGCCAAGTACACAAGTGCGCTCTTGCGTACTTGGAAAGTACGTTCTTGGTAAGTACAGTTAAAAGTATGTTCTTGTGAACGCAAGGACAGTACAGTAGTTCTGCAATTGGAACAGAGCGTACTTAGTGACTTCACCGCTCAGCTAGATCTTTCCTTGAGTTTCAATAAATGGTTCTCTTTTACTTAGAAATAATGTGATTATTTTCATATGTGGAACGGATAGTAAAATTAAGAAAAAAAAATTAGTTGAAAAATATCAAATATATATAATTAATCAGAAGGAAGTGTCAGAACTAAGTTAAAATCTTTTTAAAATAATGAGCTAGCTTTTATTTCTGGATCATAAAAAAAGCTTTACTGAGCGAATAATGGTGGTTTAATGAGCGGCCCCCTCGGGATCTCTCTCTCTCAGCAAAGTCCAAACTCGAACCAATTCAAATGTATCAATATTTTACTTTACTGTAGGCTGTCTGTATAATGCAGAAATTGACAATGCAGAATATTAATAAATAATATATTATTATATTATAATATATATTATATACTATTATATATTATATATATATATTATAATAATTAATATTCTATTTATATATATATATATATATATATATATATATATATATATATATATATAATATATATATATATATATACATTGTTAAAGGACTGCCATGTATGAAACAATGATAGACCATTTTCTGATGCACAACTTTTAATCTTCAGTTTCCGTCTTTTCTTTTGAACAAGGAAGTTATTGTTCTCTGCATTGTGGCCAAGTTTTGATTTCATTTAAATTAAATATTTGACAGTTCGGTTGTTTTCGCGGTTTTTATTTATGTCTGTAGATGTTAAGTGATTTATTGTTCGTCCTGTCCTAATGCAAGCGGCGTTTTTTTTTTTGTCTGTGCACCACCTGTGTAAAATCTCCCATACCATTAAATCGAACGCATCGATCTCCTTGGCAACCGCTCTGTTTTGGAGGTAAGCGCGCATGCGCTCTCATGTAGGGTATGTGAAATGTCTGGTCATAAGCGGCGTTTTCGAGCTGTACTGTGTTGCTGTAATTCAGCAAAATAACATGAAACACAACTAGTTACTCTCCCTTTGCTTTTAACTGGGGTATTTAGCAACAGGCAGACAGACATTAAACGTAGCGAGCACATTTCAAAGTAGGCTCACTCTCGGTAAACTGACTGCATAAATTACGTTTTGATGTATACTTTCTCTTCTTAAAACTACTTTTTGTCACAAAAAATAGTGGTATAAAAACGATAAATGTCTGCGCTCACCTACATTTACAGGTGCTGATGGTGCAGTGCATTATGGGACACCTAGCTTACCAAGGATGCATCCTCGATAGGCGGAACAAGAACGCATCCGGGTACTTTGAGCGTGCTTGCCTTGATGCGTACTAAGGAAGAGTACTTAGGTCATCGTTGATGACGTTTCACAAGTACGCGAGTACACAAGTACAGACAAGAACGCATATTGAGAAACGGCCGGAGTGTGGGAAACATTAAGAGAGGCGGGACAAGAATAGAGTTCAGAAGGAATATTAGGAAATGAAGGTAACAAGGAGAAAACCTATCTAGTTAGATAAACACTGTTCATATTTCTACATAACAAAACTGGAAATAATTTACTTGGAAGTTACACACTCATGTACAGTAGGTGGCGGCATGAAACTATAAGCTGTTTGCGATCCACCATTATAGAAAAGAAGAAGATGGAGCGCGTGGTACGTCTTACGTAGCCGTCACGTGGTAGCGTGACCAGAAACAAACATGGCGCCGCGAAAGTGAGGAAATATCGGCTGAGTGCTTTTAAACTGAAATTGCTGTAGCTTTGGTAGCTTTTAGACTAAAACAAAAACTCAAAAAAAAACAAATTAAAAGTTAATTTGCGCTTTAACTTGCTAGTTATTTGAACAGCAAACGGAGGCAACGAACTTTATTTGCGGCTTTTTAATATCTCGTGTGTTCAGTTTGTTTGCATACCAACCGCCGTCCTTCCGAGCTGTCAGTTAACGTTCGGTTAACGTGTTCTGTTTGACCGAACTGAGCTGTTTAAACATTCATTTATCCGGTTTGTTTGGTTACTTTAGGCCTCTCCTGTCAGTCAGCGCTCAGGGGTTGGATGATCCCACGCGCCGATGAGAGGAAGAGGAGGACACTCTTCATCATCGTCATCAGGTAACAGCTGCTGTGACTCCCGTTTAGTTAAAAAAAAAAAAGAAACGAAAAAATGCGTCTGGGTTTGCTCACCCGCAGTTTCAACATACAGATCCATCAGAATAAACCTGGATATTAGGGGAAGTTAATTTATTTCATGTGAAATCTGATATATAGGTTCATTGTACAGACAGTGATACGTTTGTTAATTTAGATGATTGTGGCTTACCTAATTAAAAACCCCAAATTAAGTTTCTCAGAATTTATTTTTAGATCAATTATACTAAAAAAACAGTCAAATTGAAAGTATTTTTAATACAAAAATATCAGCCCGTTGAAAAGCATGTTCATAATCTGCACAGTATTTGCACTCCATACTTTGTCAGGGCTTCTTTTCCATGAATTACTGCCTCAGTGTGGCATGGCATGGAGCTGATCAGCCTGTGGTACAATTGACACGGTGAGGAGGAACAGGTTTCTTTAATTGCGGCCTTCGTCTCATCTGACTTGTTTGCTCTGATGTGTCTAATCTTTCTCATGACCAGTGGTTCTCAATTCTGGTCCTCAGAGTCCACTGTGGTTCATGTTTTTGGTATCTTTGCTCCAGCACAACCGATTTAAACGACTCCATTGCCACCTCAGCATCCCGTCTAGTGCTGCAGAGGCCTGTTAATCCTCCGTTCATTGAAGTCAGATGTGTGGCAGCATGGGAACACTTAAAACACACAGGATAGTGGGTCCTGAGGACAACGAGTAACTACATTGCTGTTGACAGTGCTCCACTGATGCCCTATTGCAACTCCAGTTTTCAATAGCCTGTATGCTGCCACCCTTAAAGATGCGTCCTTGGTCCAACACACCTAAATCCTGTGGCTGAATTACGTCCTCAGCGTGTGATCAAAGTGTACATTTTAATGTGTTGAAGCAGATACACATCTGAATGGACTGGAGTTTAACATCCCTGCTCTAAGGGGTTTAGGTCAGGACAGTTTTGCTGACCAGTCAAGCACAGCGATACCTTCTTGATTTAAGCAAATATTGGGACTTTTGGCAGGATGGGCAGGTGCCAAGTCCTGCTAGAAAAGGAAATCAGCATCTTGCTTCAGTCCTTTCAATGCTGCAGCCATACCAGTTGCTGGTGCAGCTTTTTCTGCAGCACTTTTTCCTTCCTCTCAACTTTCTGTTTATATCATTGGTTACAACAGTTTGTGAATAATCAGCTTTTTTAGCAGTGACTTTTGTGGCTTGTCTTCCTTGTAGAGGGTGCCAGTGACTTGCTGCTGGACATTTGTCAAGTCAGAAGTCTTTTCCATTATTGTGCAGGCAATAATGAAAACATTTCTGTATTGAAATCATTTATTACTGGTGTTGTGTAATACTCTGAGAAAGAATAACATTGGTTTTAATTAAACAAAATATGTCACTCTGTGTGTAATCAATCTATACAGTGGGGAGAACAAGTATTTAATACAACGCAGATTTTGCAGGTTTTCCCACTTGCAAAGCATGTAGAAGTCTTTAATTTTTATCAGCTCAGTTCAGCTGGCCCATTTACATTTCAACTCTCACTTATGGTCATGAGATATGGACCATGACTCAAATAAAGAGATACTGGATAAATAAGAGCTCTTTGGCTCTTCTACAGTGACAGTTAATACATTTGAACAAAAAGTTATATCTAAAAATGAGCACAAGTTTTCTATAATAATGCAATAGGAAAGGTTAGTTTTAGCAGCTCTGAACATCTGCTTAGACGCCAGTTCTACATGGCAGATGGTTTCTTTTTAGTACTTTAAAGTCATAAAACTGTGAAAAACAGTATGTGCTTTAACTAAAGTGTGTTGCCTAAATACAGAATGGCCTCAGCTGGACTGGTTTCGACTAAGAAGGTGCATTGTAACCTTGTAAAGGTTTGATGGATTTCTTTGACCTGAATCCTAAAAAAAATAAAATAAATTAAATAGATATTTAATTTTTCAACAATGCTGAAGAATCATATGTTCAAAAAACTTTGTCATCTTTTTCTAAAGTCAGGTTTGTGGCTCTAAATTGAATTAATTTACTAATTTATTATTGGCTTTGTGGAGTGAAAATGTTGGAGTCCTGCTCTAAAGGGTGACTGTCTCTGAGACCCGGAGCTGTTATCCAGCAGTGCTGTTGCTCCTCTAGATGGAAAGGAGTCAGCTAACGTGGAACATCTGCCTCTCTTTGGAGGTTTTACTGGCACTTCACACTAAGAGGAGACCCCTGGGCAGACTTAACTAATGAGGTTAAATAAAACAAAATAATTTGACTGGGAGGAAATTTGATTTGAGCTCCAACAGGTTTATAAGATTTTCTTTTTTAAGTGGGCTAAAGAGGGTTTATTTCTGGGTTTAAACTAGGAATAGATTAATATTTTTCTTTATTATTGTGTAAATAATTGAGAAAATGCAGATAAAAGGTTTAATTTGAAATATAATTGATGTTTAGCAGCTGACTGGCTGACGATTTGATCATGTTGCGCACCCACTCTTTTCGTCCCATATGGATGTAATTCTAGCAAAGTTCTATGATCAAACAGAAACCATGTGCTGCCCACATAAAGTTGTACAGGAACCCCTCAAGTGTCAAATGTCTTCCTGTCACAGCGATTCAACAGCAGAGCAGGATGGCTCTGAGGAAGCAGCTGATCCAGAACATCTCCTGCGACAGCCAACAAGATGAAAACACGCAGGACGAAGCTTCTGCTGACACAGATAGCAGGGTAAAGATGTTTAAAATGAAAACCTATATAGTTTAAATGTCTGTACTAAAAACAGAACCTAAAAGACGTTGACTGATTAAGCTGCAGAAGAGTAAATTGAATATGTGGTTTAAAATGGTATCTGTTTTTCAGGATGAGGTCTCATCTTTACTTCGGTCAACGTCATTAGCACGAGAGAAGCGGCAAAAGGAGAGGGAGAACCACTCCAACCAGAAAGGTGAATGAATAAATAATAATCATGGCCCATTGATAAAAGCTAAGACTTTAAATAAATTAACTTTAAACGAGGCCCTGCCACTAACAGACTGAGAACTGCAGCAGCTGCACAGGCCTCCTGACAGATGATACATTTTCTGTCGCTGGCTGTTGAAAACTGTTCAAAAAATTTTCCAAATGTTAAAACATTTTCTCTCAAACTTTCTTTCCATAGACAGTATGCGTGCCATCATGGCTGTTTCCTGGAGTGGGCCACTAATAGTTTTTGTTGCTGTTAACCTGGTGAACTCTTCTGTGTTGTTTTCTCTATTATAGAAAGTACCCCAAGCTGTGTGCCTATGGGTTTTTCTTTCTCATAGAAAATACTCATCTCATTCTGCTTATATTTTTATTCTGTCCTGTAGAAAGTACTTTTCTCAATAGAAATCATTTTACCAGGTGACAAATAATTTACTAGTAAGTGTAGTAAAGTCATAGAAAACCATCAGATTCATTACATGCATGATCCTGAGTCTCTGTAATTCAAAAATTGATTGAATGAGGCGTGTTCAGAATAATAGCAGAGTGTAGTTTAACTACTGAGGTCTTTTATTTTGTGAAAAGACAGATGTCATCAGGTGGCCCTTATTTAAGGAGGATGACAGCACATGTTGTACATGCATTACTCTAATCTGATTGAAAACTTGTTGGATGACATCAAAAATGCTGTCTGAGGCAAAGCCAAGTAATGCAGAGGAGTTGTGGATTGGAAGCTAGATGTTCCCAGAAGCCAGATGTTGGTCGACTCCATGCAACACAGATATGAGCAGATCTCAGAAACGATCGTTATACAACTAAATATTAGTTTAGGGATTCACAGGAATGATAAATCCTATGGATTTTTGTAAAGAATAATCAGACACTGCTATTTTGATATAGAGCTTAATATTCATTTTTCTTCCTTTCTGTAATGTGATTTTAAGATTGATGCATATTTCTTCATGGTTTGATTTAAAATATAGTGTGCAGTGTTCCCAATGCATGTAAATAAAAACGATTCCACAGATTTTGAGCTCTACTCACATTTTTAAACACACTGCTATTATTTTGAACACAACTGTTGTCCTGGCCGAGTTCTTTTGTGTGTTTTTTTTCTTTTCTATAGAAACTGCTTTTGGCTTCGTTTGTTTTATTTGCACCAGTTTTTCCATGAAGGAATGCCTCGCCTAGAAAGCACTCCTGGCCCAGTCCCTCTCTTACTTTCATTCGCATACAAATAGTTTTTGATCAGGCTCTCCTGTCCCAGTGTTTCAGATTTGTTAAGTCCCAAAGAAAGTACCTCTCAGGGCCAGTGTCTGCATTGTATAGAAATTAACTGGATTGATTTTAGATTAATTTGGATTGAACTAGATTCTGAATAATTAGATGAATGTGGCTTATTGTAAAGTGGCTTTAGGTTTCATTTGTTGTGTTCAATAACTGAATTAAACTCAATTCTGAAGGCATGTAAGGTCCCAGGCTCGTTGGATAAGTGTGGTCAGGGTGTTTGCAGTTACCTTGTCTCCTGGATTATAAACATAAGATTTCTTTACGAGGGTGACTGTGACACCGTTCTGTCTTTAACAGTTGATGGAGCAGTTTGCCGTGTCATTTGTGTTGCGTTTAGCACAGAAAAGTTTGAAGAACACACAGAAGTTTGGGTTTCCAGCTCTCCGTATTTTCCTTCACAGAAGGTTGTTAAATTTTCCATGACATTTAAACCATCATAGTTTTGTATGTATGCACAGAAGAGCTAACTGTTTATAAAGTTAAGAAAACCTGACTCTGCAGCACAAATGGACTGTTTTTTGTGTTTGCTCCTCAGAGATGACAGAGGAGGAGATGATGGACCTGGCCCTGCAACTGAGCAAACAGGAAGCCAGCAATACGGCACTGAAAAAGCAGCGAGAGGACGAGGATGTGATGAAGGCCATCCAGGAGAGCGTGAGTTCAGGTTTTACTTTACTTTCTGCAGGAATCCTGTAGAGACAGAGCAAAACAATCAACTTTTTTTGGGGGGGGGGGTGTTCATATTTAAATGCAGACAGAAATCTGTTCTGTTGAAATCATTTCATTCGTTGGAATTCAGACTCTTCAGACATTTCAAAGATTTATCCGTTCAGAGGTGAAGCTGGAACAGAGTTGCAAAGCAACAGGTTAGACCACAACCTGCACAAAAATTATCCAGATGTGAGCAATCAGTTCCCATCTGTAGGGATCAATAACAGGAAGAGAGTAAACCGTAACATCTGCTGGATGCAGCTTTTATCCCAGAAGGTTTTCTCTCTTATAGATGGTCAACCAGACACAACCTTGTCTTAATTCTCCAAGTAAATCTCCGCTCGATGGCGCCCCCCTGAGTACCGGTTCTCGACGAAAACTCTCATACTCCAATGGGGAGAAGTTGCCAGGGAATGGCTGCACATCGGAGGGTGACATGAACTCAGGTGAGTCTGTGGAGTCTTGTCTCCTTCACTTAGACCTTCTGAATGACTAAAGTTGTTTTCAAATAACACATTTGTATAAAAATCGCTTGACATTGTGTTGTTTTCCTAGAAGTTGTTGGACCAAGAGGTGAAACTATTACCAGGAGTAAGAAGCGGAAAAGAGGCGCAGGCAGTCCTCTGTTGGAGATGCCAGATTTGTCACAGACTCAGATTTCTTCTCAGAATTCTCCCTCCAGCCCCGAATCATTCTCAGCTCATTTGGACTCTCCACAGGTCAGCGACAGTTTCGCTGTCTCCTTTCTTTTCAATTGTAATTTATTATCATTAAAACATCCAAAGAAAAGTGATAGTTTTTGTTGTTTCTCCTCTTTGGAACCAGAGTTCCAGCTCAACACATATCGATGACTCCCAGCGCCAGATGTCTCCAGTCTTCCCACTGACCGGCTGCAAAGCGGAGGTCCACATCAACCGGCTCAACTCAGATCTAGTGGAGACCTGCAAGAGCACCGGGTTTGTCTTGTGTTCTCAGGACAGGTTGACTTTGACTCAAAGTTCTGCTCAGTCCAGAAGCCCCACATTTCCCCAGAGTAACCAGATATTCTGTCCCAAAAGTCCTGTGTTCCCAGGAGATGACAAGGGAAATGAAGGACAGCCAGAGCGGAGCCCCAAGTTTAAGAGTCCAGTTTTTGGCAAGACTGCTGAGTGTGAAATGTCTCTGCGTGCCTCTAAACACTCTGCCAGGGAAAATGCAGAGTTTGGTTTTTTCACTCAGGAGAGTCTAACCCCCACTGTGAGGTCGTGTCCCCCCCAGAGCTCTCTGCTCCCTGAAAGTTCTTCAGATTGGTCATTACTCCTTATTGACCCTGACCAAGGACAGGTGGAGCAGAGAGATGAACGCTCCATGAGCCCGGTGTTTGGTTTGACTGACCAGCAGGTAAAACCTGCAGAGCTCAGAGGTTCTGAGCATGATCAGAGTCCCGACTGCAGCAAGGTGAGCTGTTTTTACATTTATTGCAGGTTAAAGAAAAACAACTTCACTGTCATGAAACTTACAGGAGAGAGTACAGAAGCTGTTTTTTAACTATTTACAAGCTGTTGTTTCATTCTGAGGTAATAGGGTGGATGGATACTGGGTTGTGCAACAATTGGTTTGGTTTGGCTGTTAAAAAACTATTAACAATTATAACTATTATTTAATAATTAAGTATGAATAAAGCTAGAATATAACATTTGTTGGCAGACTAAAATATCAGGCAGCCACCTGATCAGGAATCAATAGCCAAAAAACTTTGGGTCTGTCAGGTATTGTTCTGTTAATCCCAGCCCAATATAGCGTGGTATTATAGAACAATACATGAATAGGAGATATGGGCACAAGAAATTCTTTTTAGAATACAAGAATTTATTAACAAAAATAATTAAACTTGAAGTTAAAAATACTTCTGTTAACAAACCCATAGAAACCCATAACCAATAAAATGATGCTGTGATGCCACGGTTCAATGTGAATATACTTGTTTAACAGCCGAGGTTTGTCTGGGGGAATTTGGGATGAGGTTTTAAAACTAATTAAGAACAACAATTTGTAACTGTTCTAACAACCAGTTCATAATGCAAATAAGAGAGAGAAATTATTATTTCAAGTACTATATAAATTCAGTCCATTTACTATTTAAAATAGTATTTTATTATTATTGCCATTTTGGAAAGGAAAAACCATTTGGAAAATTGATTTTTAATGTTGTTAATGAGTCATCACAGATGATAATTTTGAAATGGAGTGATGGACTACTGATATGCCAGCGAGAAATGTTTTAGCCTCTCACAAGATGGCGAGCAAACAGGCAGACATGATGATGTCACATCGAGATTAGGGGTTCAGCTACACAAAGGAAAAATAGCGGCCTTTATTTTGCAACCCCTTTAAGTCACATATTTACCTATAACTACTATCAATATAAATGCTGATGTGTGTATTAGCGCTGGGCTCGCGGCACACTGATCGTAACACAGAATGAATGAGCTATGCTGCAAACACAGCCACCGTAGCTTTTGTTTTAGCAATAGCAGAGCTTTTAGCCTTAGCTTGGCAGGTAACTGATAGCTGGCTTATAAGGCTATGCGGACATATTTAATATAGGTTGGGGAGAGGAGATGAAGGGAAAACCTGGATAAAATGGGCAAGCTCAGGTGACTGGAGCATCAGTGCTCAAACCACTCAGAGTCCTGAGGGTCTTGATACTGTCTTCATGGAAAATGTCATCTGCAACTGAACAGCAGTAGGAGTTAATTCAGACATGTTTAGCTGCAGTTAGATTTAGAGAAAACCTTGTGTGGCTGAAAGAGGCCAAAGCAACCCTTCCTTGTGGCAGTTTATATAACTTTGAAACAGCTGGTTTGGCATCTATTCAAGTTATTTTTGTCTTTTTAGACAAATATTGTGAAACTCTGTCCAACTAGACTGTGAGAATTAGCTCATCAGTTTTATTCCACCTTGATCAAAAAATGTACGTTTTCTACCCCATTTGAACTGTTTTTGGTTTCCTGCCTTTTTCATCTAAAGGACATAAAGTCTGATGGCTGTCAAAGTGCTGAGTGCTACAGACATTCACCTAAGTCAGGTACAATGAAACATCACACATTATCTTTATCAACAAACCATCTTGTGATCAGAGATGGACTCACAGCGTTTTCATGTTTCTCAAGTGTTAGAAGAGCTAAATGAAAAACCCAAAGGCTGGAACTCTGCGAAGACGTACCTGACGAGTGACACGGCACTGGTCTGGTCAGAACAGGATGAAGATGACGTTATGGTACAGAGAATATTCAGATCAAAGCTCTATTATTGTTTTTTTCCTATTTGTATTGGTTTTGTGTCACCAGATATAACCTTAGTTTCCTGCATGAAGAGCTGTGGTTAAAATTTGTTTTCATTGATAAATCTTATTGACCTCCGTTCGTCTTTATTGTTTCTGTATGCGCTACTGCAGCCAGTTGGTTCTCCTAGCCCGGTCTTCCCTGAAGAGAAAGCCGTTGTTCCAAAGGTCAGCCAGCCTGGATTCTCCCCAAACCACTTGTCGGCATCTTCCCAAGAACCAACTGGGCCGCGCTGCAGGTAAATGGATCTTATATCACAGAAGACAGGCTCTAACTGTGAATTTTCAATATTACAACTGCAATAACATTTTTTTTTGTGAATGTTGGTATTCAGAAAGGGATATAATTTTATAGTTTAGTTAATAAATAAAACCCAGGTACGTCTTTTGTTCTCCTTTTTAACTTTGGTACCATTGTGCTACAAAGATAAGTCTCCCAATGAAATGCCTAAAACCTGGAGCCAACTAAAACAGGTGCCTTCAGGGCAAACCTGATGAGCACCTCTGGTTTTTCTGTTTCCAGCCTGAAATCCCAGAAATGTGATCCAGGCTGCAGCAAACATGTATCGTCTGGAACTATCTCCACTTCTACGTCCACCAACCAGCAGCGGTTTCACACCTTAGGGCAGGATCTCCATCCTGTGAGTAGACAGGAGGTGGTCCCCCCACCCAGGGAACCTTCGGGCAGCCAGACAATTAACTACTACTGGGGGGTTCCCTTCTGTCCGAGAAGCCTGGACCCAGACACATACACCCAGGTGATTCAGACAGATTCAAGTTTTAACCAAGTGACATGCTCAGGAATCTGGTTCCCAGCAGGAGAAATGCAGGATTTAAACTTTTAGCCAGTTTAGAATGAAAGAACATGAGCTAAGTTATTATTCTTTATATTTTAAAAAGAGATAACGAGCTCATCGACCATAAAAATGTCAACAAATGAATAATGTTTGAACTCCTTATTTTAGCATCAGTGTAAAATGTCAGCCTTGCACAGAGATGCTGAATGGGTTGTTTTTTTTTTCCCTAAGGTGATCATGGCTCAGATGGAGGTTTATGAGAAGAGTCTGAAACGGGCTCAAAGGGGGCTTCTAAGGAAGGCTGAGTGGGGGGAGGCCATCCAGCCGCAGCCACAGGTGAAGCAATCCCCCCTACGGTCCTTCAAACGGCTTCTCAGTTATTGACTTGCACATACATTGTTCAAAATAATTGCAGTGTGTTTTTAAAACATGTCCATACACCCACAAGTTTTCTGTTTCTATTAAGGATTAGATCAGATTAATCTTCCTGGTCTAGTGATGCTGCTCATTGTCTTGTTGTCCTTTTCCAAATGAAAAGTTGATCAAATTTGTTATCACTATACAGAAAATGGGGAAAGGGGAATGTTTTTCAAAAAATAGGACATCAATGAATCTTTCAGTTATTTAGCTCTATAATTACTGTTTCATCACTACTGTGTTGCAAAGAGACCACTAACTTCTGACACCTGTGAACAGATATTTCCTGCCAAAGAACACATTCGGTTGTCTCAGTAACAACATTTCTGGTGTCGCCTCACAGGTTTTCCATTTCACTAAGGATTTGGTTGGTTACTCCGTGGCGGTAATCTTGTTGGTCTGGTAATGCTGCTCCTTTATGCCCCTTTTTTATTAGTACCTATTCTACTCGACTTGGGTCGGGTCGGCTCTACACGGTTTGGTTTGTTTTCCATTACAAGTGAGTACCATCTCGCCAGATCAACAATAAAAAGGCGGCCCCACCACCCAAAAAAGTAACGTGACGAAACACTCTGGATAAGTACAGGAGAGAGGTGGAAGCTATGGAGCGGCATCAAACTGAAGGTTACGAGCTAGAGAACTTGTAAGCTAACGCTACCTAATGCTAGCTTGCTATAGTGGTCATGTACACAATTAGCTGAGCCTACAACGATTTAATGGTTAAAGATATTAGTTATTACAATATGCTGTGACTAGTGACGCCACCCCCCTACCCAATCACTGACAGACAGTCTTCTGACGTTGCATTTTCAGCGCTGGTCGGCTCGCTTGGAACCGCAAGCAGGCAAGTCCTAAAAACCGTAACGGTTCCTTGTAACTGTTAGCAATGGAAAAGCCTAAAAAGTGAGTAGAGCCACACCGAACTGCGCTGAGTAGGGACTAGTAGAAAAAGGTTATTACTGGTAGGTTTAGTGTTGCTGTCTTGTTGAAACACCCATTTTAAGACATTTTCATCCTTGATACATGGCAACAAAAACTCCTAAGTATTTTGATCTAGTCATACTGATCCATGATTCTTGGTATGTGAAAAACATTCCTGACACTACAATGAGAAACATCCCAATATCATGATACACGAGCCACCGTTCTTTACAGTGTGGCTGGAATTCAGTGATGGGCGTCATCTGACAAACAAAAAATAATACGGACTTCCTGTCTTGACACCCGTTCAGAGAATAAATGATCTTGCTGACTGAACTCTACACTGCTATTACTTTGATCCTCTTTTGATTTGATTCAGTAATAGGGTTGGGCATCATTTGAATTTGAATGATTCCAGTTCCAATTCCTTATTTCGACTCCGTTTCCTAATGATTCTCGATTCCAATTCTTTTAAGAGGCAGGGTCAATAAAGTTTCATGGTTTAAATGAGCTAGCTAACCAGAGTTCTTTCTAGATGAAATAGGTTGCCTCAAAAAGGTTACAGCACATATTTTGTAAAGTTTTCCTAATATATGTAGTAACCTTTCTGTGGGACTCTTCAGTTTGTTGCACCGGCATCTTTCCCTTGGACGCTATGGTGAACGAAGTAGCACATCACGGAGTGTGGTCTACTCAGTGTTGGCATAAGACGTTTTTTGTGTTTTACTTACCTGATTCTAACTGTAGTGCGGCGCTAGGCTGAGTGTTGGAGCCAGAGGAAGGTTGGCACAGCGTGTCAAAGACGGAGCACTCTGTTTAATAATGTTGTTTGTGTACCTTCCTTTACATGATGCAATCTCATTGAAAGTGTTGCACTGAGGCGACTGGTCATTTCTTTTATTAAAGTACACTTCGGATCACCGCCGCACACTTCCCATGGTTGTGTGCACACTTCCAGCAAATTCATTTCGTTGGTGTTTGGTGGTTTCGCCTTCTGGTTGGTAGACTAGGTATCGAAACTAGGAATCAAAATAAAAAAATTTGAATGATTCCAGGAGATTCATAATGTTAGTCCCAGTTCCAATCAGTTCTCGAGACTTGATGCCCAACCCTAATCAGTAGCATGCATGTCATGACTGGCTGCTTCCTATTACTCTGCTACATCTGCTAGTAAATGCTTGGCCATGTACAAATATATAAGCTAAAACCGTGATTAATGTGGTTACAGATTTTGAACCCTTCCGATGCTCTTTTGTTTTCTCCCAGAAGTCCCTGTCCCCCGAAGCACCAGCTGAATCACCTCAGCCTTGTGTTTCTCGAAGGTAAAATTCATTCTTGAAAGCTTAATATAGTAAAAATGTTGAGGTTGTGTTGGGAACAGGGCTCCTAATAATGGATTTTTTTCGAACCAAGCTCATGTGAATTTCATATCACTATATTCTCACCTGATTAAAAACCAGGGATTTACATTTCTACTTTGATTAAATTCCCAGGAAAAAGCTATGTTTTTGTTCCTCATCATGTTTTTTTCATGAACTTTGGTTTAACAGCCTCTTTTTGAAACGGGAGATGCTGCTTTCTCTGTATGATGATAAAACTTAACATACAGGTGCGGCTTAATATCTAAATGAATAGATTATCATTGAAAAGTTAATTTATCCTAGTAACTCAGGAAAAAAAAATTGCATATTAAATACATAACTTAAAAAAGAGTGATATATTTCAGGTTTTTAATATGTTAATTTTGATAATTATGGATTACAGATAATAGAAAACCTAAAATTCACTTCCTAAGAAAATTTGATAATTACGTCAGAATAATTACGATTTTTAACGAAATGCTGACTCACCGTCACCCTCCACAAGGAGAACAGGCCACGAAAGGTCATCGCCAAAAATGCAGGCTGTTCACTCAGTGGTTTATCCAAGCATATTAATTTCAAAGTTTTTCAAAGTTTCAAAGAGGATCAAGAGACAATAACATTGAAACCACAAATGATTTTAAAGGCCTGAATAGGGATAATGTTGAGTCTCTCATTGAATTTTCTCATCATATCATTGCGGTTGGTCTTGGGTCTGAAAACTTAAAACAAATTTGACTCATTGATTTTTTTTTTTTTTCTCAGATTCTAAGCATTTTTCTATGTATCCCACTAAGCATTCATCGCATAAAAACTTAACAATTAGATGATGAGGTGATCCTCAGCCTCAAACGTTCACCACTCAAGGCCCACTCAAAAGATTTCAGAGTGTCGCCTTGTTTAACTGCACTTCAGTCTCTCCTCTGATCCGTTCGGTCCTGTTTGTCAGGAGAGGCGTCCGACTGAGAGGTAGTAAAAGGAGCGAAGCTGCTGGTTTTCTTCCAGATGAGGAAGAGGAGAGGCAAGATGAAAGAGAAGACGAGCAGCAAGACAAGGAGGAAGAGGAGAAAGAGGGCGATGAAGTACAGACGGATACTGACTGTGAGGTTTGTCCAGGTACAGAAGCTACGTTTTATAGCTTTAACTCCACTGTTTTCAGTCTTCTTAGCTGCCGACTACAGATATCTCATGTTTGTAACAAACAGAAACACAACTGAGCGACAACAACAGCACAAAAGACCTGAGCTTGGACGCTGATACTGAAACACAAGTAAGATCCCCCCTAGACGTTTAAAAATGTTACTGTTCCTACTGTCCCTTTACTGGCAAATCATGTACCTATTTAAGGTGATAAAAGCAGAATACGGCATTCACTTACTTGACGAGTGGCAAATATGAATGAAAACCCATCAGATGGACTATAAACGGGAATAAAAACTGATTTGTAAGAGTTCCGAAGATGATCATTATCAGCATCATCATTTGCTTCAGCTTTGTCATCCACAGCAGCTTCCTTCATGGCTCAGGAGTCAGAGTTCTAAAAATTCATTTCAAGACTAGTAAATTTCAAGAATTGATTTCTGTTGATTTTAACGATTATGGCTACAGATAATTAAACCCCAAAATTCAGGTAGAATATAACCTAAGAAAAAAAAATACATTTAAACTGTGAAGTTACGACCCACACAAAAAGGGGAGACTGCTGACTTGGCTGTCACTGAGCCCCACAGTAAACATTAATATTTAGCCCCCCCTTCTGTTCACACTTCAGGGTAATGAGATAACATCAAAACACCAGTAGTTTTTTTTTCATTAAAATGTTTAAATGTGAATGTTTAATTTCTCTCATTGAATCTCTTGTCCCTGAAATATTTAATTCAGTTATTGTTTTAAAGCCAGAACTGATCGACCCTTTTTTTAAAAAGCTTCATGGTTGAAATCTCTGCAGAAGGAAATAATTCTGACTAAAAACGGAGACTGATTAATCTGAAGCTTGTTCCTGTTGACTGCTGAGAGGTGGAATCTACCTATGTCATTTTTGCATCTGAATTTGTTTCATACTGAACTAACCTGATAATGTAATCAACCAACAGGTGCTTTAAATCTACAACAAAAACCTGTAGAAGATTCAAAAAGCTATTGGATTTAGTGAGAGCTCTGGGGTAATTTTATCGCTGAGTCTGTATGGATAAAAAAAATATCCTGTGATAATATCATGATTAATTTCTCTCCCATTTTTCTCTGATGTCTTTACAGCCTCCACAGAAAAGTCCTGAGCTGCCTGAGATAGAGATGGTTCTTAGAGATGATGTTCCGACCAGAGACATGCCTCTGGAGCAAAGAATGAAAAGTAAAAAAACAGAAAATCAAACACGTTTTGTTGTAATTCTATAAATTTGCTGTTAGAGGTAAATTTATGTGTGATTGTTTTTAGCCACAATGGATTCAGAGATGGAGGAAAATGTCTCAGGTTGCAGGGAAGATGCTGGAGGACAGACTGCAGGAGAGGTAGAGAAAGTTAATGAGACTAGGAAGGATCCAGATGTGGAGGAGATGGAAGACAGAGGTCTACAAAGATCAAAATCCCCTGAACTGGAAGCGGCCGTTGTCCCTCACAGCCCTGAAACCTCTGTCGACTGCCCCATCTGTCAGGGGTCGTTTCCTGCGAGCGAGATTGAAATGCACGCGGCGTACTGTGATGGAGAGGTGACCGTGGTCGGCCACAGGAGGCCTGAAAGCCAACGTTTCCGAGGTGACACACAGATTAGTCCTAGTTTGACAGATAACTGATAAACAGCGTTCCAATGCAGTCTTGAAAATTATAGAATTTGCTTCGAATTAACAGAATTTGACTTATTCTTTTGAGAAACTGGTTTTCTTGGATAAAATTGATTAGGTAATTTACACCCAGTTTGATTAACAGCGTTGCAGACATGATTTTATAGATTGAGCTGCACCTTGAATGTTTATGGACTGTAACTTTGTCACATTTTTGTTTTTAATCATGTAACAGACACAAACTTCAGTGCATTCTATGTGATAGACCAAAGCAAAAAAGCCCAAAATTGTGAAGTGGAAACAGAATGATATTTGGTTTTTAAAAGTTTGTTTACATTTACATGTTGCACGAGTTTGATATCTCATAATAATCAACCACTGATTACTAGAAAACAACCTTTAATTTCAGTGTTATTGAATAATCAAACCTTATAACAAAATAAGAAAATCTTATCTAACGATATTTTTTCTAAATTTGTTACAAAACTATTTCAAAGAAACTTTTATCTCGTGAAAAACAAACTTAATAAAATAAGAGAAGGAAACTGTAATCCTCACAAATGTTTGTGTTATGGTTATCTCAAGATAATTACATAATGTAATTGTTACAACAAGGATTAGCTTGAGATCTTTTTATCTTCCGCTGTTATCGCAACAAAGCCAGTTTTCAGTCTTGATTCTTGACATAACAAGAAAATAAACTGTTACTTTTAAGTTCTCGTTATCTTATGATAATAGTTATGTTTACGTGGACATAAGTAATCGGAATAACAGCCGATCGGACTAAAAATGAGTCATGTAAACATGTCAGTCGGAATATTCTAATCGGATTCGGCAGGATCGGAATTAAATTGTAATCCGACTCAGAGGGGTGGTTTATGCCGATTGACAATCTGATTGACATGCATGTAAACGGTTTACAGGCTCAAGTTATTCTGAACGAGGCAAACTGACCTGAGTGCGCATGTGCACCCCACATCAACGTGACGTATTTGCGCTTTGAGCGGCTAGACGGATAGCTACACACACAGTTAGCTATGTCGGGGAAGCAAAACTGGCCCTTGTGCGACACAACTTTTCTATTAGAAATTTTAAAAGAGCTCAAAATCATTGAACGCCTTGATGGTCGAAAGTCTTGGAACACAGAATTATTTAGACAAGTTCATAAAAAGCTGGAGAAGGTCAGAATTCATCGGACAATCGACCAAATAAGCCGTTCTATTCTGAATTAAGCAATTTGCATATAAACGCGCGTCATGATCACATTGATTGATTGTGTGCCCATATAAACGGCTCAATTCGATTTATTTTTTTTAGTTTTTAGTCTTAATACATTTCAGTCCAATCGTGAAATTTTGTGCATGTAAACATAGATAATGAAGGCAAATAAGTTGTCTCTAGATAATTACACAACAACAGCTTTGTCTCTCGTGGTGGGGCTGAGACTCAGGTGATAAAATGGGTTTACAGTTTGTAATCTTGAAGCACACTGATGCTGAAGCCCAAATCTTGATAGGTAAAACTGAGGTTGGGCAACACTGCCACCACGAGGCTGGACTGGAATTTACCGCAATTACAACCTTTTCTGAGGTAAATCAGAATCAGAATCAGCTTTATTGCCAAGTTTGTACATACAAACAAGGAATTTGACTCCGGTACACTTTGCTCTTTGGTTTTTGTTTTTGCACTACAGAATATACATATTTACAATGTACAATATACACATATATAAATAAAAAGGTGCATTTGCAACATCTGTATGCTGTTGTTTTGTATTTTATTGAATGTTCAACAGAGAAACAGCCTGGGGGAAGAAACTGTCTCTGTGGCGGCTGGTTTTAGTGAACAGCGCTCTGTAGCGTCGGCCTGAAGGCAGAACTCTAAACAGTTTATGTGCAGGGTGTGTGGGATCTGCAGAGATTTTAGCAGCTCTTTTCCTGACCCTAGACCTGTATAAGTCTTGGATGGAGGGAAGGTCAGCCCTGATGATTCTCTCTGCAGTCCTGATTATTCGTTGTAGTCTGGACCTGTCCTGTTTTGTGGATGAACCGAACCACACGGAGATGGATGAAGACAGGACAGACTGAATGATGGCAGTGTAGAAGATGACCAGCAGCTCCTGTGGAAGGTTGTACTTCTTGAGTTGCCTCAGGAAGTACAGTCTCTGCTGGGCCTTCTTCCGAACAGTGTCTATGTGTGAAGACCATCTCAGGTCCTCAGAGATGGTGGTTCCTAGGAACCTGAAGTGATCCACAGCCGACACGGTGTTGTTGAGGATGGTGAGGGGAGTGTATGGAGGTGGTGTTTTCCGAAAGTCCACTACCATCTCCACAGTCTTGAGTGGGTTTAGCTCCAGGCAGTTCTGACTACACCAGTGTACCAGCCGATCCACCTCCTGTCTGTATGCAGACTCATCACCGTCCTGGATCAGTCCAATGACAGTGGTGTCATCTGCAAACTTCAGGAGTTTCACGGACGAGTCTGCTGAGGTGCAGTCATTTTGTGTACAGGGAGAAGAGGAGTGGGGATAGAACCCCAACCCCTGGGGGGCACCAGTACTTATTGATCTGGTTCGGGAGAAGATGCTCCCCAGTCTCACCTGCTGCTGTCGGTCCCGTCAGGAAGCTGTTGATCCACTGACAGGTGGAGGCTGGGACGTTGAGCTGGGTGAGCTTCTGGTGGAGGATGTCTGGTATGATGGTGTTGAAGGCCGAGCTGAAGTCTACAAACAGGATCCTGGCGTAGGTCCCTGGGTGGTCGAGGTGTTGCAGGATGAAGTGTAGACCCAAGTTAACAGCATCATCTGCCGACCTGTTTGCTCGGTACGCAAACTGCAGGGCGTCCAGTAGAGGGCCTGTGATGTCTTTCAGGTGCTTCAACACCAGCTGCTCAAAGGATTTCATGACCACAGACGTCAGGGCTACAGGCCTGTAGTCATTTAATCCTAGGATGGTGGGTTTCTTGGGCACTGGGATGATGGTGGATCGTTTGAAGCAGGAGGGGACCTCACACTTCTCCAGTGACTTGTTGAAGATCCGGGTGAAGATCGGAGCGAGTTGATGTGCACAGGCTTTCAGGCATGATGGGGAGACGTTATCAGGTCCTCCAGCTTTCTTTGTTTTCATGCGCTGAAAGAGCCTGTTTACATCTTCCTCAGAGATCTTTAGTGCAGGCAGAGGATCTGAAGGTAGGGGTTTGGTTGCTTTACTGGTCGAACCTGTTCCTGAATGGGATGTGGAGGAGTTGGTTTGAGGTATGAATGGCTTCTTGTCATGTCTGCACTAGAAGCCATTCAGACGGTTGGCCAGGCGAGGACTTTGTTCAGGAAGGGTGGTGGGGCTTCTGTAGGCACTCAGGTTTCTCAGACCAGTCCATACAGCCGAAGTATCACCAGTAGAAAGGCTGTTTTTCAGCTTCTCACTGTAGCTTCTCTTGGCTGCCTTGATCTCCTTTGTTAGTCTGTTCCTGGCCTGCCTGTACCGCGCCCAATCTCCACTGCTGTGAGCTTCTTCCTTGTCCCTGCGCAGATTCCTGAGGTGTGGAGTAAACCATGGCTTGTTGTTCCCAAAGGTGCAGAAGGTCTTGGTCTGCACACACATGTTCTCACAGAAACTGATGTATGATGTCACCACATCAGTTAGTTCGTTTAAATCAGTGGCTGAGGTTTCAAAAACAGTCCAGTCTGTGCATTCAAAGCAGGCCTGTAGCATCTGCTTCGATTCCTCAGTCCACTTTTAACAGTGTGAACCACGGGTTTGGAAGCTCTTAGTTTCTGTCTGTAAGTTGGGATGAGGTGGATAAGACAATGATCCGAAAGTCCCAGAGCAGCCCTGGTAACAGCATGGTATGAGTAAAGGATTTAGAGATTTATGTTTTCGTGGGATGTTGTGCTGATGTTTTTTCTCTTTGTTGACAGATTCAATGAAACCTCGTAGGAAAAGGATGAGAAGAACAGACGCGATATCAGAGGAAACCACCCACCTCTCTGTTAGCAGGTCTGTAGAAGCTAGCTGTTAAGGAATACACTCAGATTAGCAGATCACATACTTAAATTTGATTCAACCTTTTTTTCACGACATTATCTGCCGCTTTGTGATTTTTGTCTTGCATATTGGGATTGTATGATCCAAACCTTATGAAGCTGGTCTTATTCTAGAGAGCTACATCAGTACAGGTTTTCCTTTTAAGATCTCAGTAAAACTGATTCTTTGATCCACAGAATGCAGGAGAAATGTTTCATCTGTCTGAAATCTGTTCCTCCAAAAGATTACAGCCGTCACACGGAGCTCTGCCTTCAGCGTGGGACAGTGAGGAGGGCAGCAGTAAGCCAAAAAACAGCTTTGATCACACATTAAAAATTGGTGGTAATAAAAACTGTGTTGAACTTTTTTCCTGCAAACACCAGAAGGGAAACTTGTTGTCGGCTCTGGAGCAAACAGAAAGCAGGGACTCGGGTGAGTGGTTTTTAAACAAGCTTCTTGTTTTTTCGGTTTTCCCCTCACCTCTCTCATACAGGAAGCTTTTCAGAGAATCGTTTTTGTCTGAATTGGGCAAAAACAAAAAAGTGATGCATTACTTGAGGAGAAAAAGGGATGTTTTGGTGGGACTGTATAATAAAACATCAGTATTATGTTGGTGTGTTAGGTTTTCCGCTGTCAGCCATTAATAGTTTGATGAAGACTCAACAATATCAGTTTTACTTCAGTAGTTTTCCTGCAGCAGGTGGAGGTTGCGAAGACGGGTGCAGTTTTTTAGTTGGATCACCAGAGGGCGCTGAGGCTGAGCAATTGTTTCCCATCAACACCCAAACAACTGGGGTCAAAACATCAAATAAAAACAAAATATTTGTGCAGCTTCTTGTCAGTCTTATCAGCGCTTTTCTGGACACAAAATTACTAACAGATCTAAAGTTGGGCAGCACACCAGGTTTCACACTTTACATGAAAGCAAACAGAGAAACATGGGTGAGACAAGGAAATTACAGAATGTTTTCAAATTTATAAAGAACTTAAGCTTCTTTGAACAAACACAAGTAAAGGGTGAGGAAGAGAGCGGTATGATTTTACCTCACTCAACAAATCAGATGATTGAGAACCTTTGAGAGTTAAGGACAAACATTGTGATTTGTGAGATTTTCATGTTTCTCTTTTCAATCCATTCTTAAGAGGATACAAAAACAACCCTGATGTATCTGAGGTGACAGACATCAGTCTGGAAAACCAGTGAAGCATTTAAACTGGTTCATGTGTTGTCTTTAGGCTGGTTGGTATGGGTCTGATTTTATCATGCATGGAATCTGTTTTCTAGACAACAGAGCAGCTTTGGCCTCGCCCTCGAAACAAAGCACAACCTGAGTGCTTGAATAAAGGGAGAAGCTACGAACCATCTGCTCCTTGTTTATTAAAGGTCCACTGAAACAGTTTAAAGATCAAAACATCAGAAATTAAACATGAGTAGAAAGAAACCAAGGAGCAATATTCAGAATTCCCTCTCGGGCAGCTTGAAGCATCTCCGATTAGCTTTGATTTTGTGTCGTCTCAGTCTTCAGCTGTAAGACGTTTTCTCCCCAGAAACAAACTCAGGTTTGATGTATTCTTTTCACAGCTGCTGGACCATCAGGATCCAAACCCCAACCAGAGTAAGAAAACACTTCAGATTTATTCAACACAACTACCTCCTTCTGAGCTTCACTCCTGAATATCATCTGTGTTCTGTTTCATAATTTCTGAAGTTTGATGTTTAGTTTTTTTTGTTGTGTGTACCTTGGAGCTGAGAGAGTTTCTTGAGTTTTGCAGCTTTTTCTGCCTGAATAATTTTGGAGTCTAGCAGCTCAGTGTGTTTGTGTCCGACTTTCAGAGCCATTATCGATCTGCGGGATGATGATGATGATGAGGAGGAAGTTTCGGCGTACAGGATCAGTAACTCTCCCATCAGAACATTCACTCCCATCTCTGAGGCCACCGGATGCCTTATCGACTTCAGAAAACAGCAGCGAACCAAGAAGCCCAGTCAGAGACGAAGATGACATCATAACGAAGGCACCAGAACCCTAACCGTCACACCACTGGATAGGCTGCCAATGTTATGATGAAGCCTTCAAGATGTTTTGTCTAAACACAAACTTAGCACTTGGAACATTGAGAGGAAACTTTGTTGAAACCACTACTTGTGGCTGATGTCAAACTACCTCCTCCTTTGTATAAACATTCCCTTTATGTTTCTGTAATTCTGCTCTTATTTACATTTAAAATCTTTTAATCAAGCAAACCTCCGAATTAAAATAAACTTTGATTTTCTCAGAAAAACAGCTGAACAAAACTGTAGTGCCTCCTACTGTCAGAATAAATTATTACAAACCTAAATACAACAAATCAGACCCCGACAAGTTAAACCACATGTAATAAAAACTGATATTCTCTTTAAACAGTGTTAAGATTTATGAAAATTAGCTTTTATTTCCACAAGATAATTGTACACAACTCCTGTTATCCTAAAGTATCAAATTTGTTGTATTTTCCAGCTCAGAACCATCATAGAACGTCAGAAAACGGAAAAAGCCCCAGGACCTCATGGTATTTCCCTACTCTACCCGAAGGCCAACTGGCCTCTATCTTCACTTGAATCTTCGACTATGTGACGTTCCCTCCTGCTTAAAACACTCCACCATCATACCAGTCCCCAAGAAATGCATCATGACGGGGTTTAAATGACTACAGATCTTTTCCCCCTGATGTACCCGTGGTCATGAAATCCTTTGAGCGATTAATGTTAAAGCATCCGAAGGACATCACAGGCCCCCTGTTGGGCCCCCTGTAGTTTGCTTACCAGGCAAACATGTCGGTAGATGATGGTGAACATGGAACTATACTTCATTCTGCACCATCTCGAGCATCACCCAGAGATGTACGCCAGGACCCTGTTTGTGGACTTCAGCTCTGCCTTGAACACCATCAACCCATATATCCCCCACTGGAAGCTCATCCAGCTCAATGTGCCGGTTTCCACCTGTCAGTAGATCACCATATTTCTGACTGACTGGCAGCAGCAGGTGAGGCTGGGGAGCACAAGAACCATCAGCTCCCCTCAAGGGTGTGTTCTCTCCCCACTCCTCTCTCTACACTAATGACTGCGCCTCAGTGGACCTGTTTGTGAAACTCCTGAAGTTTGCAGATGACATCACTGTCATTGGTCTGATCCAGGACAGCAAAGAGTTTATATACAGGCAGGAGGTGGATCAACTGGTCCACTGGTTCTGCCTAAAGAGTCTTCAGGATTGACATTTCCTCCATCCTGGACCTGTAGAAGTTTAGGGTCAGGAAAAGGGCAACTAACATCTCTGCAGACCTCACATTCTAGTCAAAGACTGTTTAGACCTTCAGGTCAGCGCTACAGAGGGTTATCTGCAAAAACGTGCTGCCACAGAACCCGTTTCCCCAGCCTGTCTCTGTTGAACTCTGTTGAGAGTAGCCATCTACTCTGCTGTGAAACAAAGTTGGCATACTGCACTAACACAATCAGCATTTCCTTCTCTTTATATAAAAAAAACGTTGGACTGTACGCACACACACATACATACTGCTTTATCATTTTTATTTCCTCTACAGTTTAACCTTTTTAGCTAATGTTGATACGATGTGAGCGATGCTAACTGAAATCCTTGTTCTTTGTTTGTGCACACAACTTGGCCTATAAAGAATATGTTTGTTTTGAACAAAAGACCCAAAGTAAAACTATTGTATTTAATTTAGCATTTTTGCTGCTGCACCACAATGTTGGTGCTGTAACAGCAAAACTCACCCTTTAGTCTTTGGAGTGATTAAAAGCATCTGATCTACTGACCTGAGGAGAGAACGACAGATGGACAAACTGCTGCTAAACAAGACTTTGAGAAAACTGAATTTTAAAATAGATTTGTAAGGAAGTGAATGGAAGCCAGAATAGGAGAAATTTGCTCTTGCTTTCTTCCACTGGTTAAAGATGAGAGCAGCAGCTGTAAGTGAAGCCAGGCCAATTCCACAAAGAAGCACATTACAATAATTGAGATGAGTGGTATAGAAGCATATATTAATGCTTTTTGATACAACAGATTTTATTTAGAGAGCTGCCTCAACTGAATAAAACAGGATTTTGGTTGCACTGTTGCCTTGCGCGAAGAAGATCCTGGGTTCGACTCCCCCTTTCTGCATGGAGTTTGCATGTTCTCTCCGGGTACTCTGGTTTCTTCAAAAACATGACTGTTAGGTTAGATTAATTGGTCTCTCTAAATTGGCCTTAGGTGTGAATGAGTGTGTGCATGGTTGTTTGCCCTGCAATGAATTGGCGACCTGTCCAGGGTGTACTCTGCCTGTAGACTGCTGAAGGTAGGCACCACAGGCCTGTTGGTTCTTATTTAAGAAGCCCTCCTGTTCTCCACTCATTGCCTGTATTAACTGCACCATTTTTAACTCGTTATCTGTATAAAAGACACCTGTCCACACACTCAATCAAACAAACTCCAACCTCTCCACAATGGCCAAGACCAGAGAGCTGTGTAAGGACATCAGGGATAAAATAGTAGATGGGATGGGCTACAGGAAAATAGCCAAGCAGCTTGGTGAGAAGGCAACAACTGTTGGCTCAAATATAAGAACATGGAAGAAGTTCAAGATGACGGTCAATTTCTCTTGGTCTGGGGCTCCATGCAAGGTCTCACCTCGTGGGGCATCAGTGATCATGAGGAAGGTGAGGGAGGGACCTAGTCAATGACCTGAAGAGAGCTGGGACCACAGTGTCAAAGAAGACTTATTAGTAGCACACTATGCAACCATAGATTAAAATCCTGCAGCGCACCCATGGTCTCCATGCTCAAGCCAGCACATGTCCAGGCCCGTCTGAAGTTTGCCAACGACCATCTGGATGATCCAGAGGAGGAATGGGATAAGGTCATGAGGTCTGAGACAAAAATAGAGCTTTTTGGTCTAAACTCCACTCACTTTGTTTGGAAGAAGAAGGATAAGTACAACCCCAAAAACACCATCCCTAGCGTGAGGCATGGAGGTGGAAACATCATTCTTTGGGGATGCTTTTCTGCAGAGGGGACAGGACGACTGCACAGTATTGAGGGGAGGATGGATGGGGCCATGTATCAAGAGATCTTAGCCAACAACCTCCTTCTCTCAGTAACGGCACAGAAGATGGGTCATGGCTGGATCTTCCAGCATGACAACAACCTGAAGCACACAGGGAGGGCAACTAAGGAGTGGCTCCGCAAGAAGCATCTCAAGGTCCTGGAATGGCCTAACCAGTCTCCAGACCTGAACCCAATCAAAAATCTTTGGAGGGAGCTGAAAATCTGTACTGCCCAGCGACAGCCCAGAAACCTTAACGATCTTAAGAAGATCTGTATGGAGGAGTGGTCCAAAATCCCTGCTGCAGTGTGGGCAAACTTCGTCAAGAACTACAGGAAATGTCTGATATCTGTAATTGCAAACAAAGGCTTCTGTACCAAATATTAAGTTTTGTTTTTCTGATGTATCAGATACTGATGTCACGCAATAAAATACAATTTAAATACTAAAAAAACAAACAATGTGATTTTTCTGGATTTTTGTTTTAGATTCTGCCACTCACAGTTGAAGAGTACCTATGATAAAAATTAAAGACTTCTACATGCTTTGTAAGTGGGAAAACCTGCACAATCAGCAGTGTATCAAATGCACTATATAGTACATTTTAAAGCAGAGACTGGAACGCTTCCCCTCTCTGGTTCCCTTTTTAAAACATAAAATTTGGAATTCGCTACAAGAAATTAGTTGCATTATGTGCCTTGATATGCATCAGGTAGTCATCGATTGCCTGAGTCAATGTTTCAGTGCAAGTCAGAGTCCTGTCATCTGCAAAATACTCATAACTGCTGCTGTCAGGTGTATCAAAGATGGACAGAAGCTGAGTACAAAGTTCTGGTGGACTGCTTTGTGGCATGGAGTGGAAACAATCATTTTAAATGTAAATGAAACAAAGGAGATATTAAACTATTTCCATCATAGAAAATGGGTGACTGTCATACAACAGTATGCTCTTTAGATCCGCTGTAATACAGACAGCTACAGGATTTCCCTTCTGCCCACAGCCATCAGCATTTACAACAACCATGAAGAAACTTGGACAGTTTGAGTTACAACATTTAATTTCCCTTTTGGTTTAGCTATGTATTTTTGTATTAAGATTAAACATTTTTTGTTCTTTGTTTTGGAAAATGCAAACAAACGTGCCAATGAAACTGATTTATGCAAATTAAAAATTCTAAGTTCTACTGCTAATAAATACAAACTCATATTTTCAGAAAAAACTGAAATATTACAAGTGTGACCCTTTCAGATGTAGAATGTGAATACATGTTGGCTGTATCAGAACTGTAACTCTAAATATTATTTGCATTGTACAAAACCACCTTTCTGTGTTCTAAAGTGTAAAATGCGTCAGCTGCTATCTTACTCTAAGACCTTGTTCAGGCTGGTTAAAGGCCCCATCTCACCCCTAACCCTAAAATTTTGGAAAGTCTGATACTGAATAATTACTATTGTTGTGAAAGGTAATCACACCAACTGTGTGCGTGCAGTGAAGACATGTTTGTGAAACACTTCACTTTCAAAACAAGTTCTGTCAGATGGAAAACAGATCCACATGATACCAGAATTCTCATGTTAAGGGCTCCCACACAGCTCATCTCCTGACTAACATGCCTTTGCTTCAAGATTTAAAAGCTTTGTAAGCACGAAGCGTACTTGAAATATTGGAAAGAGTAAAGTGATAATAGACAGAGATAGCGACATAGAAAGGAATGCCAGTTAGAAAAGATGACTCAAAGGACATAAGTGGAAGAAGTGACAAAGTTTATTCACCTGAAACATCTGCTGATAACCCACCCCTGTATTCCTAACACTCTTCTCCCCGTTTCCTGTCTCCTAACCATACATTTTCTTCATCCATGTGGAAAGTTGATACTAAATTATTACTCTTGGGGGCTGATCTAATAAAGTTTGAGTGTATAAAAACACATGCAAACTTGATAGCGTGTGCAAAGCAGATCTACTAACCAGGTGCACAGAGGATTGCGTCTATCAAATGAGCATAGTAGCAGGTTCAATTCATTTAGCGTGTTTGCCTACATGAAAATGCAGAATATATGCTTATAATCAGAACGTGCAAAATACTGGGAGGTGGATATGTAAATATCATTTAGCACATGCAATGTGATTTATCAAACATAAAACATATCACGGTTGCTGTTTTTAGCATGTTTGAAAGGCAGGTCCAAACTGGCACAGCATTAGCAACACGTCTGGGGTCATTGCAGGAGAAGGAGGCATAGGTACAATGACAGACAACAGAGAGAGGGAACCTTCTTTTGCGCATGTCAACATATTTAGACTGTCACAAATAAAAATAGTTGTAGAATTTTTGAGGGCTCATTTGGAGCAAGTCGGAAACAGGAGCCATGCCATATCTCCTATAGAAAACCTCTTAACACAGCATGTTCTTGTTTCTGGATAATTCTGGCGCACCATAACTTTATTGCACCATTGTCTTGAATGCGCTGGAGGAGAGCTTCTATGTTGCCCAGAAATGGTGGTGCATATTATAGTTGGGGCCTGGGGCCATGGAAAGGGGGTTAGAAGTCTATGCCTGAGGGGGTAGCCACTGTCCCCTGCATATTATAGCAGAAGATTGCATCAGTACATCAGGCGCGAATGGTTAGAATTTCCAAAATCCAAAAAAGTTTTTCATTGACTTACCAAGAAGCCAGCCATCATGTATAGCATTTGCCTCCAGTCTATTCCCTACACTGTTTTGCGACAGGATGAAGGAGGCCATCATGCCACTAAATTGGTCAGGTACATGTTGACATCACATATGACTTGCACATTAAAAGAATGCACATGCATTCTCAGACTCCTCCACTGATGCAGCTCAGAGTTCTGACACTTCTCCTTTATCTGCACACACAAGAGGGCAACTCAGTCCAGATGCCAATTTCCAAAGAAATGAAACCTGGAGGCCCAGAATGGGTGTTCAGAGCCTGGACAGCTCAAAATGGGGAAGAATCCGTCAAACATTTGCCAGATATGATCCAATAAGAAACTGTGTTCTCTGACCAACCGATGGATTTCTGCCATAATTTTAGCCACAGGAACTGAGATCTGCAGCCTCTTGGCTAAAAAAAAATAGAGCCCACAGACATAGCCACGGTTCTTGCCAAAATGCCCGATCCAAACCTCAGTCTTGTCAAACCAGAATGGGGCCATGCAGATAACAACAATTACAGACTTGCAATCACAGCCCTAACTAATGAACTGAAACAAATGTTCCCCACAAAGATCAATATGACAGCCATCTACACCTGCAAGTAGAATCCTGATGAGACAGGTCACAGCTCAAGGCGGTCACCAAAGCCCCACCACCTTTAATGCTGAAGAAGCAAACTCCTTGGAAAGCTTAGTCTGCAATGCTGTCATAAAAGGATTGCTCCACGATGTGGTGGAACAGCTGAAAATTGCCTATGTGGCGTGGTCTGAACAACCTTGCCTTTTTGAAGTTTGCAGACATGCCAGAAATACCCAATGCCCAAATTCAAGTCAATTTAAAGAAATAGGCAAACAGTACAAAAAAGAGAACTGCCATGACCACGTATGATCCTCTGACTTCTGAGGCTTATAAAGCATTTCCCACAATTCAGTTAACAGTCTTAGGGAAACCGATAATGTAGTAACAGTAACTATGTCTAAATGTGATACAGGAGAAAATAACCACACCCATCGCATGTGTTAACTTCTGATGGGTTCTCCTCAAAACACTGTGTGCTGGATTTCAGTTGGACCAACATGCAGATCCAAGCTGAGGAGCCTCATGGTAAGTGGAAATTGGTTTTAATGATGATTATAAAACAAAAACTTACAAGGGTCAGGATGATGGAACACAAGCAGGTAAAATAAGTTTGGGAAGAATGCACATGAGGAAATAGCAAGTTAGCAAGCAGGAGAAACCAGTGGAGAACAGTGAAAACCTGAGAGTATAAGTACTGAGGTAGGGTGGATAATGGACCAATGAATGCTGGGAGCTAATCAAGAGGGAATCAGCAGCAACTGGTGGAAGAGGGAACATAGGCAACAGAAGGAGGGTGGCTAATAAACAGAAGAGAAGGGATCCAGGAAAAAAAAAATAAAATAAATAAAAGCACAGAATGGGTAAACAATCAAACTAACCATAAAACATAAACAGGAAAGAAACAGATCTAACACAAGAGTAAACACAATGATGAATGTAACCAAACTCAAATAACACCAAATGAAGAACGTTGGGAATAGAGACTTGGAACTGAAGCTAAAATCTGAAGAGCGGTGAAGGAAGTGCTGGATCCCTCCGTTAGGCACTGAAGAGTACTGAAGGAACTGCTGGAACACTCGGCAGGATAAGATATGCATCAGGTGAAAACTGTGTTGCAGGTGTTGGTGGGTGAAGCATGCATCTCTAGAGGCATCAATTAAATTGAAATTTCATGACTTTACTAAGTAGAACAACAAAAAAGTCTGTAAAAACCTTCCCTAAAATTTCTTTGGAATTAGATTTTTCCCCTTTTCCCCTGGAAAACCAAACCTTTAGCTTTAAATTTGGTTAAACAAATCCACAAAGTCTGGCCAAAAATCAGAGAAGCCAAAAAGAAAAAATGAAAGTTCATGATTTACAGGTAAATTTCACACTGGTTCTTAAAACAGAAGATACAAAAGGTCAGAGGTCACTGACTATTTGTCATATCCACGGACTGGGTGCTGTGTGGTAGTGTGCTGTGTTTCTCTTTTCCCCTCCTCTCTTCACAGGGTGTGACGGGCAGGTGCTGCTGCGCAGCTGATCTACATTAGAGTGCAATCAGCTGAGCTTTAAAAGGAGACGTCAGCCCGTTGTTGCTATCTGCATGGTAACTGACCGAACTCTGCTGCTCAGCTTAGTTTTTGAAAACATTTCTGACTCTGAAAGAGCTGTTTGGGATTCTGGACTCCCAGGATACTTGTGTTTGCTGGTTGGCAGAACCCAGCTGTCCCCTGAGGAGTAACAGAGAAGACTTAGGGCAGGACAGTGCTTGTATTGTGGAGCGTCAGGTCATTTTCGCCTCAATTGCCTAGTGCGCCCAAAAGGGCAAGCCCGCCAGTGATACAGGGGGCGCTGGCGGGTGCAAGCCAACAAATTAACCATCCCCGTTTTCTTCTTCAGACAACTCTGTGTACTAATTAGGAACAGATTCCTCTAATGGCTCTCATAGATTCAGGCTCTGAACAAAACTTAATCAGCCCTGACCTGGTCCAAAAATACAACCTTCCTGTTTTAGATTTGGAGGCTCCCATAGATGTAGTCGCCCTTAATGGGAGTATTGTGAGTGGCCTCCACGTGGCTGTATGACCTCCCTACAACGCCTGGGCATGCTCCTGATGAGATGGCGAATGGTCTCCTGAGGGATCTCCTCCCAGACCTGGACTAAAGCATCCGCCAACTCCTGGACAATCTTTGGTGCAATGTGACGTTGGTGGATGGAGCGAGACATGATGTCCCAGATGTGCTTAATCAGATTCAGGTCTGGGGAACGGGCGGGCCAGTCCATAGCTTCAATATCTTCATCTTGCAGGAACTGCTGACACACTCCAGCCACATGAGGTCTAGCATTGCCCTGCATTAGGAGGAACCCAGGGCCAACCACACCAGCATATGGTCTCACAAGGGGTCTGAGGATCTCCTCTCGGTACCTAATGGCAGGGCCATGCGGCCATGCGGCCCTCCAAAGAAATGCCACCCCACACCATTACTGACCCACTGCCAAACCGGTCATGCTAAAGGACGTTGAAGGCAGCTGATCGCTCTCCACGGTGTTTCCAGACTCCGTCACGTCTGTCACATGTGCTCAGTGTGAACCTGCTTTCATCTGTGGAGAGCACAGGGCGCCAGTGGCGAATTTGCCAATCCTGGTGTTCTCTGGCAAATGCCAAGCATCCTGCAGGGTGTTGGGCTGTGAGCACAACCCCCATTTGTGGACGTCGGGCCCTCATACCATCCTCATGGAGTCGTTTCTGACCGTTTGTGCAGACCCATGCACATTTGTGGCCTGCTTGAGGTCATTTTGCAGGGCTCTGGCAGTGCTCCTCCTGTTCCTCCTTGCACAAAGGCGGAGGTAGCGGTCCTGCTGCTGGGTTGTTGCCCTCCTGCAGCCTCCTCCACATCTCCTGGTGTACTGGCCTGTCTCCTGGTAGCGCCTCCAGGCTCTGGACACTACGCTGATAGACACAACAAACCATCTTGCCACAGCTCGCATTGATGTACCATCCTGGATGAGCTGCACTACCTGAGCCACTTGTGTGGGTTGTAGAGTCCGTCTCATGCTACCACGAGTGTGAAAGCACCACCAACATTCAAAAGTGACCAAAACATCAGCCAGAAAGCATAGGTACTGAGAAGTGGTCTGTGGTCCCCACCTGCAGAACCACTCCTTTATTGAGTGTGTCTTGCTAATCGCCAAAGATTTCCCCCTGTTGTCTATTCCATTTGCACAACAGCATGTGAAATTGATTGTCAATCAGTGTTGGTTCCTAAGTGGACAGTTTGATTTCACAGAAGTTTGATATACTTGGAGTTATATTGTGTTGTTTAAGTGTTCCCTTTATTTTTTTGAGCAGTGTATATATTTAAGAGAAGCGTTTGTGTTTATTTCGTGCAAGAGTGATTTATCTGTCAAAATAAGGTTGAAGTTACCCCACCTTCAGTGAAGCGGATGATTAAACAGTGACATTTAGTGGTTTTGGTTAATAATTATCTATTATTAATGATAAATAACTGATTGTATTTATTAAGAGCTTTGAGCCCATAATCACAACACCAGAGGACATCTCTAATTTCTATTTGTAAGTAATGATTTTTGGTTAAGAAATTATTTTCCTGAATTATGATTTTTATCTTTAATTTTTGATAAATATTACTAAGTAATTATAATCTTTACACAATCAATGTCAAGTAATTTACTGGCAAAGATTCTTTTAATTCAGCCAATAAATGGTAAATGGTCTGCACATGTATAGCACTTTATCAAGTGCCCAGAGACCCCAAAGCGATTCACACTACAATCAGTCAGTCACACACTGACAGCAGTAGACTACATTGTAGCCACAGCTGCACTGGGGTACACTGACAGAAGTGAGGCTGCCATACAATCGTCGACCACCATCAGCAGCACCAGACAGAGTGGGGGTTCAAACTGGCAACCCACCAGTTACAGGACAAACCTCTACCACCGTCACCCCCATAGCTGAAAACATTAACTCATAGACAATAAGTCATGTTTCTTATAGTGAAATATATTTTAAAGCTCAAAAACATAATATTCTGCTTTGAACAACAAGAACTTTACCATTGTGTTTCAAATGGTTAAATTTAAATGGTTAAATGCTGAAAGTAAGAGAATGAATTATATTCAACTTTTGATGAAATCTTGTACTTGCACACTGGCTTACATGTCTTATAACTGGATTTGTTTGTATATAGATGGTTGAAAACATTAACATACAGACTCGGTTTGTCAAGAAAATTTTACTCATCTTCAGGTAAATCAAGCATAGTTTTGTTGGACCAAAACAGGGATTTTTGAAACCATGACCCACAATGTAAATAGAATATTTCTCTCCATTCCATCAAAAGAGCCTCCTACCAGCTGTGAAACATAGAGCTGGAAGTGACATTGTTAAGGTGGTGCTATGCTACAACATAACCTGGCCAATTCACCTTCATTGTGTCCACCATGATCTCTAGGGTGTATCTGAGTGTGCTTGAGGAAAATGTGACAGCATCTGTAAAACAATTATGGCTAAAGCAGAACTGGGCCCTTTATCATAACAATGAACCAAACATACCAGCAAATCCACCAAGAACCGTCTGAGAAACTCTAAAGAAACTCTTTATACATCTCATGGATTGGGGAAAACCTCCTCAGACTGATGTCACAGACTGATATACGCCTACCAGGAGAATTTCACTGAAGTTAGAGCAACCAAAGAGAATAACACTAGCTATTAGGGGATAGGATTTTTCTCAGCCAAAACCACATTTTTGTTGGTATATTTTGTTTATTGAGGAAAACGTGGTCATTTTTTGCTGTGTAAGTATAATGAACTCTGTTTTTTCAAATATATAAAAAAATCAGATGAAAAATCAATATGTAAACATTTGTTAATGAAGAGCTAAGTAATTATTTCCTTTTAACTGTAAATGCAAATGTTGACACTGATTGGCCCCACAGTCATTTGGTTGTAAAGTGATATTATGAAATAAATAGGCCATGGGGAAAAATCACCCTTATAAAATAAAAGCTGGCTTTTTGAAATAAGAGCTGATTTTTTAAAAATGACATTTTGAAATAAAAAAAGCTGCTGGAATTTAATAAAAATAGCCTCAACAATCATTTCAATTATTAGGTAAAAATGTTATATGAAAATTCTTTTATATTATAAAGCTGATTTTCAATGGAAAATGAAATACATTTCATGATAATGAGCTGTGAATTTAATATGCATTCAAATATTTCACAATTTCATTGTCACATTAACTCATTATCTATTGTTTATTGATGTAGATACTTATTTCATAATGTTTCATTTATTTTTTAAATTATGAACACTTTGGCATTCTATACAGGGTGTCTCGAACCCGAAAAATCCGTGCTCCCTGGACACCGTTGTAAAAATTCACTAGCCACAAGAGCTAGTTCTAGGAAAGGAACTAGTTCAAAATTTCAGATCACACAGACGTTAAGGGAATAACTCACGTTCATAGTTTACTGTGAGAAAACTTTGACCTAAATTAGTTAATTTATGAAGTTTTCTGAAAGTGAAATAACCTTTTATATCTTGACAATTTGACATATTAACATGGTGCTAACCAACTTAAGCATTTTTTCAAGGCTTCATTTTTTTTCTTTCAAAATTTTGGAGAATTGTTTACTGCAAACTTAAAGCCTTTTAGATTAAGACAATATTCCTGAGATATGTCAGTCTGGTTATAACGTTCTTCATAGCATAGCTCAGAATCTGTTTTGTTGGTGGTTTAAAATGACATCCTCATGCCTAAAGATTAAGGTCATTATGTGATCATGGTTCTTCTGGTTCTTCTGATCATGGTTCTTCATGATCAGGTTTCTTTTACAATTAAATATCCTGGACTGGCCCTTGGAGGTCAAATTAAAATCTAAAATTAAACGTGCATGACATTTAAATTGGGCTGGTCATTCCGTGGCATTAATCTTATTTTTCTCATGATGCTGCTCACTTACCAGTGTTTGTAAAGGTGAGGGGCTTGAGCTTCATACCAGGAGTTGTGAACTCCTGCCCGTCAATCCTACATCCACAGTGGATTGACTAAGAAAGCACCTCTCCACACCCAATAGGGTGAATGCTTTCACATCCACTCTCAAAAATTACCCTGATAGAGACCTTGTGGACTTTCTCATTAGTGGGTCCACACATGGTATTCCCCAAGGGATAGAAATCATTGCTGATTTCACCCACCACTGTCACAATATCCAGTCTGTTCTTTCTGAACCTGACAAAGTTGACACCAGTTTGGTCAAAGAAGGTAAAGAAGGATTCAATTGGGCCTATCATAAATCCTTCTTAAAACCTTCTTAATTTATCTTGCGATAATGAGACAGACAACTTGTCTCTAGATAATTACACTACAGCTTTGTCTCTTGTGGTGGGGCTGTGGTAAAAAAATGGGTTTTGTGTGCAGGTTTATAGTTTTTAATCCTGAAGCACACTGATGCCAAAGCCCAAACTTTCACAACTAAACCTGAGGTTGGGCAACACTGGCACCACGAGGCTAAACTGGAATTTACAGCAATTACAACCTAAAACTTTCTGACGTAAAGAATTTAGATATTTACTGTTCCTGTTCCTGGGATGTTGTGCTAATGTTTTTTTCTCTTTGTTGACAGATTCAGTGAAGAGAATCAGAATCAGAATCAGCTTTATTGCCAAGTTTGTACATACAAACAAGGAATTTGACTCTGGTACACTTTGCTCTTTGGTTTTTGTTTTTGTATTACAGAATATACATATTTACAATGTACAAATATACACATATATAAATAAATAAAAAGGTGCATTTGCAACATCTGTATGCTGTTGTTTTGTACTCTATTGAATGTTTAACAGAGAAACAGCCTGGGGGAAGAAACTGTCTCTGTGGCGGCTGGTTTTAGTTAACAGCGCTCTGTAGCGTCGGCCTGAAGGCAGAACTCTAAACAGTGTATGTGCAGGGTGTGTGGGGTCTGCAGAGATTTTAGCAGCTCTTTTCCTGACCCTAGACCTGTATAAGTCCTGGATGGAGGGAAGGTCAGCCCTGATGATTCTCTCTGCAGTCCTGATTATTTGTTGTAGTCTGGACCTGTCCTGTTTTGTGGATTAACCAAACCACACTGAGATGGATGAAGACAGGACAGACTGAATGATGGCAGTGTAGAAGATGACCAGCAGCTGTTGTGGAAGGTTGAACTTCTTGAGTTGCCTCAGGAAGTACAGTCTCTGCTGGGCCTTCTTCCGAACAGTGTCTATGTGTTAAGACCATCTCAGGTCCTCAGAGATGGTGGTTCCTAGGAATCTGAAATGGTCCACAGTCGACACGGTGTTGTTGAGGACGGTGAGGGTGTTGTATGGGGGGGGGGGGGGGGGGGGGTTGGTGAGATGGTCCACCACCATCTCCACAGTCTTGAGTGGGTTTAGTTCCAGGCAGTTCTGACTACACCACTGTATCACGCGATCCACCTCCTGTATGTATGCAGACTCATCACCGTCCTGGAACAGTCCAATGACAGTGGTGTCATCTGCAAACTTAAGGAGTTTCACGGACGAGTTCGCTGAGGTGCAGTCATTTGTGTACAGGGAGAAGAGGAGTGGGGATAGAACACACCCCTGGGGGGCACCAGTACTTACTGATCTGGTTCGGGAGAAGATGCTCCCCAGTCTCACCTGCTGCTGTCGGTCCGTCAGGAAGCTGTTGATCCACTGACAGGTGGAGGCTGGGACGTTGAGCTGGGTGAGGATGAGAAAAACAGAGGCGATGTCAGAGGAAACCACCCACCTATCTGATGTTTGCAGGTCTGTAGAAGAATACACTTGGATAAGCAGATCCCAGATTTAAATTTGATTCAACCTTTTTTTCACAACATTATCTGCCACTTTGTCATTTTTGTCCTGCATATTGGGATCGCATGATCCAAACCTTATGAAGCTGGTCTTTTTCTAAAGCAATTTAGAGTTTCAGCGCTGTTACAGTTTTCTGGGAGTTTATTCCGGATTAGTGGAGCATAAGAACTAAAAGCTGCTTCTCCATATTTGGTTCTGGTTCTGGGTATGCAGAGTAGATTTGAGCCAGAAGACCTGAGAGGTCTGGGTGGTTGATACACTGACAGCCTGTCTGTAATGTATTTTGGTGCTAAGCCATTCAGTGATTTATAGACGAACAGAAGTATTTTAAAGTCTATTCTCTGAACTACAGGGAGCCAGTGTAGGGACTTTAGAACTGAGGTGATGTGCTCCACTTTCTTAGTTCTAGTGAGGACGCGGGCAGCAGCGTTCTGGATCAACTGCAGCTGTCTGATCCACTTTTTAGGCAGACCTGTGAAGACACCGTTGCAGTAATCAATTCTACTAAAGCTGAACGCATGAATTAGTTTTTCAAGGTCCTGCTGAGACATAAGTCCTTTAACCCTGGAGATGTTCTATAGGTGATAGAAGGCTGACCTTGTTACTGTCTTTATGTGCCTCTGAAGGTTCGGGTCTGAGTCCATCACTACACCCAGGTTTCGAACCTGACTGGTGGTTTCTAGCTGTTTAAACTGCAGCTTTGTGCTAACTTTTAAACACTCTTCCTTTGGTCCAAAAAAATTATTACTTCAGTTTTATTTTGATTCAGCTGAAGAAAATTGTGGCACATCCATGCATTAATTTCTTCTAAGCATTTACCCAGCGCTTGAATGGGTTCATAGTCACCTGGTGGCATTGTAATGTAGAGCTAAGCGTTGTCTGCATAGTTATGATAACTTATGTTGTCGTTTAATAAAATCTGAGCATGTAGATATTGAATAGAAGGGGCCCTAAGATGGATCCTTGGGGAACGCCACATGTGATTTTTGTGGTCTCTGATGTAAAGTTACCTACCGACACAAAAAAGTCCCTGTCCTTCAAGTAGGATTTAAACCAATTGAGTGCTGTACCAGAAAGCCCGACCCAGTTTTTAATAAAACGGATTGATCAACAGTGTCGAATGCTGCACTAAGGTCCAATAATACCAGGCCTGTGGTTCTTCCACAGTCTGCATTTATACGGATGTCATTGAACACCTTGACAAGGGCAGTCTCTGTACTGTGGTAAGCAGGAAGCCTGACTGGAAGATATCGAAGCAGTTGCTCATTGTTAGGAAGTTGTTTAACTGTTGAAACACAGCTTTTTCAATAATCCTACTGATGAAGGGGAGGTTTGAGATAAGCCTGTAGTTCTGCTGTAGCAGCTTGTCCAAGTTAATCTTTTTCAATAGCGTTTTCAATTGCTGTTTTTAGGGCCTGGGGGAAAACACCTGACAAAAGGGATGCGTTTATTATTTGAGTTAAATCAGACGTTATAACAGGCAAAGCTTTCTTAAGGAAAGCTGTGGGTAAAACATTTTACTGCTTTAACAGTAAAATGCTGTTTTCGTACTGATTTGGTGGTGATAATCGGTTTTTTTTTTCATTCTGCACGGTGGAGCAGTTGGTAGCACTGTTGCCTTGCAGCAAGAAGGTCCTGGGTTCAATTCCCAGCCAGGGGTCTTTCTGCATGGAGTTTGCATGTTCTCCCCAGGCATGCGTGGGTTCTCACCGGGTACTCCGGCTTCCTCCCACAGTCCAAAGACATGCCAGTTAGGTTAATTGGTTACTCTAACTTGCCCTTAGGTGTATGAATGAGTGTGTGCATGGTTGTTTGTGTGTTGCCCTGCGATGGACTGGCGACCTGTCCAGGGTGTACCCCGCCTCTCGCCCATAGACTGCTGGAGATAGGCACCAGCTTCCCCGCGACCCACTATGGAATAAGCGGTAGAAAATGAATGACTGACTAATTTATAACACATCCATCATCAATTCTGAATCATCAGGAGTAGCTCTTTAACTAAAGATGATTTCACTTAGATGTTAACGCGCTTTTACGCGGAGATGCACCAACCTCTGCAGATAACCTCAGCCCCCCATCAGACCCGTTTTCACCCCCTTAACAACTCTGTGATTCTGTTTTTAAAGCTCTCCTCCGTTTTTCAGCTCAGTGTTTTAGAAGAAATTAGCAGTTTGGATACCTGCGGCGGCTCCGTCGGTCCACTCCCCCTCTGCGCGTCATTGCGCTACTCCTGGATCAATTGTGACATCAGCTGCTAATGGTGATAAATATGTGGGTGTAACACTGTCCCGCACTCAACTCTCACCTCAGCCTTTCATTCATTAAGGAAGTCAAATCCTTACAGTTGAAGCGGCGCAGCGCAGGACCCAAAGGTGAGTTTCTGTCTCTTCGGTGCTTCACCTTTACCTTTCAATTCATTTGACACGTTAGATGGAGCGTTTTTGGTAGACGATGGGCTTCTATTAATTAGGAGCTGTTTTAAAGTGACAGCTTAATAAAAACAGAGTGAGATGTGTTCTTGATATCTGAGCCTTGGTGTTTGAATTATTTAGACTATCTTGTGTCAGCTGATCACCCCACTGTTTTGGTGTGTTTACATTTGTGTAAAAAAGTTTGAAATGCTCCTTCACTTTTAACGTGAGATATATGGTGTTTTATTTGGGACGAGGAGCTGGAACTCTACATAGTTTCACTCATCAGGTGGAACCAGAAAAGCCGTGGCTGTCGGCAGAGACATGCTTCACGTCAAAGAAATCTGGGTGTTGCAGGTGTTGGTGGGTGGAGCATGCATTTCTACTGGCGTCAATTCAATTGGAATTATAGGATTTTACTAAGCAGAACAAAAAAAATAAATAAAAGAATCCATAATTTCCAGAACTCTGTAAAAATCTTCCCTGAAATTCCTTTGGAATTTGATTTATTTTCCCTTCAGTTGTACAAGCAGGTCGAACAGCAAAAGTTAAGGATTTACAGGTAAATTTCACACAAGTTATTTAAACAACAAAACTTATGGATGTAATGAAGAAGATACAAAAGGCCAGAGCTCACTTAAATAGATAATGACAATTTATACATGTTTTAGTACATAGCACAGCTAAAATGCTTTTGCATTAGCACAAGACATGTCAGTCAGTCATTTTCAACTGCTTATTCCATAGTGGTTCGTGGGGGAGCTGGTGCCTATCTCCAGCAGTCTATGGGCAAGAGGCGGGGTACACCCTGGACAGGTTTCCAGTCCATTGGAAGGAAACACACAAACAGCCATGCACACACCTAAGGGCAATTTAGAGAGACCAAGTAACCTAACAGGCATGTCTTTGGACTGTGGGAGGTAGCCAGAGTACCCAGTGAGAACCCACACATGCATGGGGGGAACATGCAAACTCCATGCAGAAATCGAACCCAGGACCCTCTTGCTGCAAGGCAACAACGCTACCAACTGCGCCACCGTGCAGCACCACAAGCCATGTCATGTTGTATATTGCTATGCAAATAATTTCTCATTTTGTCAGAATACAACCACAGAAATCTAAGTATTTTATTGGAATGTTATTGTATAAACCAAAAGTAGTAATGCTTTCTTGGCATTATACATTGAAATGTGAAAAATGTCTGTCTAAAAGAATTAATGCTAGAGTATTTTTTAAGGTTTTTTCTAATATTTCTTATACGTTACATTGGAAAACATTGTTTTGCAGAATTAACTTTGTTGAGGAAGGGGGCACATGGTTGTGCTTGGGACAACAGATGGAGGGTTTCACGCAGGATGCCATTATTGCCAAAAAGCACCAATAAATGTGAAATTGTGGTATTACTTTAAAATTAAAGATGAGACTTGTTACATTTATGGCTGTTTTTGTGATGACATCAGAAGCTGTGGCATATTCTGTGGAAGAGTGGCATGTTTATTATTTTTACTATGTTCACTGGTGACTTTGTATATACTTTGGTTTATATTTGAAAATTTCTATGTTTTTTAGAGCTTATTGAATAAACTCGGCAAAATCTTTAGTTGTTAGATAAGATATTTTCTTGTGGAGAAATTATGTTTGGGTTTAACACTGACATTCTTTCAATGAGAGGATTTCAGGTGTATCTGAATCAAAAAATAAATAGTTTCAGTGCTTATGGAGGAGGAGTGTTTTGGGCTGCTGCGTTGTGCAAGGCACAGCAAGTCAGAACAACTTGTACACCGACTTGGCAGAGTTTTTAGGCCGGATGACCTTCCAGACGCAAACAGGAATTGAACCCAGGTCCCTAAGACGTGGACTAATGGTTTTAGTGCTTATAATGTATTAAAATCATCAAGTATGATGATGTTTGTTTAGTTTTAAAAATTGAGAATCAGGCTTTGGACATTTCCTGCGATTTTGGCTGTTTTTTTGCTGTTTGACTTTGGATGAAAACAGTGACTCGTCTGTTATGGCTCTTAAAGGGCTCCTCACTTGGTATCACTTGGAGCCGTCAATCTTAATCCAATCATGCAAAAATTATTTTTTTCTGTGTATTTTGTAAAAACCTGATTTTTTTTTGTGACCTAACAAGTTAAATACACAGTCACCATTAACATTTTAGTCAAACCTTTAAATAAACAAACTAACAGAGCCACAGGTTCAGGTCTATTGTTGACCCTGCTCTGGTGAATATTTTGTTTTTGAATATTCTGCCCTCAGCCCTGTAGCCTCCATTATTATTTAATACATCTCGACTGCTTCTTTTCAGTTTTTGCTAATCTCTTCCCTTTTTTCCCAAACATGTTTGTATTTCCCTCTGGTTCTGGAGCTCAGCTCGTGGTACCGGCACATTACTAAATAATATGTGCAAACTTCATTAAAAGTTAAACAAAGAACATAACCGGCTGCAACTTTATATCAGAATACATGTGTTTTCAAAAAAGCAAAAATGCGTCAGTATTAAGAGAAAATGTAAAAAGCTAATAGGTTTCACTAATAGTTTAAAATCTTCTCAATAAATGAAATAAAGAAATGTCTCCAACTGAAAGATGCTACTCTGAGCAAACATCCTTTAAATTATGACCTCCAGGGTTCAGTTTACAACTTTCATACCTGAAAGGTGTGTTTTATTGACACACTTCATCTGGTTGAGCTCTGCTTGTCTAAATTTACTGCATTTTGGTTTGGGTTTGTTTTCTGATTGGTTTTATTGTTTTTTATTGCAATGAAGGATGTGCTTGTTCCCTTTTTTGCGTAATGCTGTATCTTCCTTAATTTAGAAGTAGATTTTAACACCCAAAATCACATGGTAAACCAAAAAAAGGATGTTGCATAATTTACAGTTTCAGCACTACTCATAGATTTATCTTATTTTTTATCATTCACTTTAAATAGAGATCCACCTGGGTGCTATTAATCAGACCCCAATACATATTTAAGCTGTAAGTGAACAAAACCTCTTTTTGCTGGTCTATTGTCATTTCTCTTAAAGGCAGTAACCATGTTGAAACAAATATTACCACAGATACTTTGTGCAAAATTGGGAGTTCTTGTCTTGTTTGGTTTGTAGTACAACCCAAGTGCAGGTAAATACATAGGCAGAGGGGTGAAGTGAAATGATATTTCCTAAAAAAACAAAAGACCTACAACTTGGCATGAAGAGCGTAAATAAAGAACTGGATAAAATGATGGACTAAAAGCCGAGCAATAGAGCATTGGGACAGAAGCAGTGTAATAGAACCAGCAAGGAACAATGACAACTAGACAGCTTAAATGCAGAAGGAAAGTGAGGAGAAGGCATGCCAAGCAAGTGAGAGTAATCAGGGGAGACCAGTGAAGGAATAGGGTGCTGAGGGAGGAGAGAAAATGAACAGGAGCAAGCAGAGAGAAATACAGGGGAGAAAGCTAACACATAACCATCCAAAATGAACCTAATAAATAACGAATGAATTAAAATGGCAGCAACTAGACAAAATAAACAGAGGAGAAACAGAGATATATAAAAATCAAGACTCCAACCCCTAACACCTGAGGATCATGACAGTTTTTCATTTCATCTCATTTTTTTCACATTAAAACACAACTGAATAAAATACTTGCAAAACCTAAATGTTTAAAAGCATTCTGAGACCTACTCTTTCATCCTCATTAGTTAATAATGTACTAAAAGATACCACACACAAGCTGAGAAAATTGCCTTTATCCACTAGTCAGTCCATCTGAACATTTCCAAGCTCCTTTTAAGAAAACATGGGATAAAATTGGTTTAGAAATATGGAAATGTAAAAACATAGAGCAGATATTAAGATACCTCACAAACTAAAGTATTTTCTGTAATTTTCTCTATCCAGATGAGCAACACAAACCTAAACAGCGACACAGCTACTCTTCACACTGATGGCATCCCTCAAGACATGCTCGTGAAGGTATGTTTTACTTAAAAAGGAAATTATCTACAGTTAGCAACAAATTATTAATATGGTAAACACTTGATGCTAAAAATATCTGTGTGGGAATTTAGTTTACCTTGAACTTCTTTTCTTAGCATGTTAGCATGCTAACAGTCTGTAATGTCTGTGTAAACTAAGGCTTTATGGGGCTTTGATATATATTTTTATTGAACAATTAGCTGTAACCCCCCACCAACAAAAACACACACATTCACTTTTGGAATACCAGCCTGGAAATTTGGAGAATCTTTAAGTAGCATCATAATCCAATATGCATGTTGTGTTTGGAGTATAAAAGATTTTAATTATGCTTCATTTCTCTCCAAATCTGCATTTCAATTTCTAAGAAAGACAAAATGCCTAAAACTTAAAAGCTTTCTGCTGACATTCAGGATAAAAAAAAGCTGAAAAATAACAGAAGTCAATTTAATTAGTTTTCTCAAAATTCTATGTATTTGCTTCCGTTTTTATGCCAAACGAGATGGCAGCTATTACAAACAAGACAAGATTATATTATTTGTCTTGTAGATCGCATTTTGTTGCACTAATGATAAATGCTACTGTTTTTTAAACAATTATCATAGCAAATATTAGGATACAATACAACTTTATTAATAAAGCACTTGAAAAACAACACTGTTGACCAAAGCGCTGTACACCGATAAAACTAATAAAATAAATTTATGCTTAGCAGATCTAGCATAAATACAATCATTCTAGAATCATTTAATAAAACATAAAAACAATATAAAACAAACTAATAAATTACTTAAATTAATAAAATAAAAGAGTAAAAGAATAAGAGGCAACATCTCAAACTGAGTTAAAAGCCGAGGAGAAAAAATGTGTTTTAAGAGAGGAGGACGTAAAAACAACAAGTGAGTCTGCCTGTCTCTTGCAATGGCAGCTTGTTCCACAATTTGGGGGCAGCAACTGAAAAGGCTTGGTAGCCTCTCATCTTCTTTTTTGGCTTTGGGACAACCAACAGTAACTGATCAACCAACCTGAGAGAGCGTGAGGGAACATACATTTGAATCAGGTCGAACAGATACTGAGGGGCAAGATCATGTAAACACTGTAAACACAAAATAAAGAATCAATACGCAAACGAACTGGAAGCCAGTGGAGAGATTCCAAAACTCAACAGAACCAACTTGAACACAAAAACTTCTCTCAGTTAAATAGGAACAGAACCACTCAAGAGCAACACCATGAATTCGCTCCCAGTTCTCCAGGTGAGATAAAAGGATCTGATGATCCACTGTGTCGAGGGCTGCAGTTAGATCCAACAGCATTAAAATAACACAGTGACCAGAATCTGCGGCCAAGAGAATATCATTAAAAATCCTCAACAGTGCTGACTCATTACTATGTTAGGCTTTAAAACCAGATTGGAATGGTTCAAGAAGGTTGTGGTCAGTTAAATATAAAATCAACTGATTATAAACTATTTTTTCCAGGATTTTTGACACGAAAGGGAGTTTTGAAATAGGCCTAAAATTCTTTATTTCATTGGAGTCCAGGCCAGACTTTTTGATCAATGGTGTCACCACTGCATGTTTAAAATTGGCTGGAACATAACCATTTATCAAACTGCTATTTATAATATTGGCTACATTCGGAGTCATGAAAGGAAAACCCTCATTAAAAAGGCGAGGTGGAATTGGGTCAGTTGGAAAACCAGCAGACCTTATACGACAGATGATCTCTTTTAAGAGAGGCAGAGTGACAAGCTGATTAAAAACAGCAGAATGTGTGCAAGAGATTTGAAGGGTAGTGAGAAGGAGGAGTGATGAGGGCACTAATGCTCGCAACTTTGCCAAAAAAAAAGCTCAGAGGTTTCTCACACAGTTTATCCGAGTTCTCCAGACCAGCTGATTGAGGGACATTAAGGACAGAGTTAATGGTTTTAAAAAGAATCAGAGGATTGTTGCAGTTAATATACATAAAAGGTTTGTTTTTCGCAGTTTTCACAATTGTTTGATAGAAACACCAGCAATCTCTCAACATCTGGAAAGACACCTGTAACTTGTCCTTCTTCCATTTCCATTCAGCTCCCCTGCAATCACGCCTGACAGTGCACATCATTTATCCAGTGCTCAGATCTGCGTTTAAAGGATCTTATTTTCAATGGAGCTACCGTATCTAAAACAGTCTGACAGATCGAATTAAAATAAGATAAAAAAGGGCCTCAACATTTAAATGACTGCCCAAAGAATCACTCGGGCAGATCATAGATGAAATTGTAGCTGAAAACTGAGAGGCAGAAGAGTAGTTTATAACCCGAGAGCGCAGTGCTGGAGCGGGAGGTTTGACTGAATGACAGATAAATGACATGTCAAACACAACAGGCAAATGGTCTGAAAATACAGCGTCAGAAACTTCCAGATTAGTGAAGTTAATACTATGAGCTAAAACAAGATCCAAAGTGTGGTCACATTCATGTGTCAGACCAAAAACAAACTGAACAAAATTAAAAGAATCAATAAGAGTCTTTGGCCAACGGTTTTTCAGGACAGCAAACATGAATGTTAAAATCTGTTAAAAAAAATGTCATTAAAATGCAATCGTATCTAGGCAGGACTCCTGCAAAAAAATCAGCAAAGTCCACAAGAAAGTCTCCGTTGTATTTCGGAGGTCTATATAGAACAATGCACAACACCGGGAGAACTGATACAAGTTCACCTCGAAACTGGAATAAGATGTAACCATGTTTACAGAGATAGCTCTCCCTGAAAATCCAATCCACGGGAAGTGAAAAAATCCTTTAGAATAAATGTCTTGTTGGCTAGGGATCTCCAGAGCTGCTTTAACAAGAACGGGAGCCAGGGTCTTATCTATCCGAGTAGCCTGGTCTAGCAGCCACAAGTTGGAAGGATTCACCCCACCCCATCGAGACAAAAAGAGGGGAGGCATTGGGCCTCTCATCCAAATCAAACACAGGAATCAAGGAGGAACAGATTGGATCCAAAGAGCGCCATGAGATGCAACAATGATGTGTAGTCCTAAATTCTCCAGGGAGACCTACCAGAGAACATGCCAAACAGGCTGTCAGTCTCACCAGCCAGCCACTGCATTTCCAACGCCATCTGCGCACAGGTGGAGCTGGGGGGCTGCACAAGTAGGCCGGTATATCATGTAGAAACTAAGGGCAAACAGTTTCCTGGCTTTCCTGCACAATCGGACCCAAGTTAAATAAACCAGGTCGGTGATTAAAGAGTTCTTGGCGATTATACACACACCAGGAGTTGGCACTTAGAGCAATAGGTGTAAATAGCAACAAAAATACAGCTAAAGTTTGCAAAGACCGACAAGCTAGAAACATCGGCGCAGCCATCTTATGTACTATACTATTTAAAGCAGTTTTTAAATCCAAGTTTGTACAACATATGTTTTGTTATGGCAGAGTAAACTGATAGAAGAACTAATACAGACTTTCTTTGACTCGGTCATATTTCAGTCTTCCTCTCTGTGAGCGAGGTCACGTTGTGGGAATAAAGGCTCATGCTGTTTTGGGAACTCAGTATTTCTACTGTGAGGAGGTTCCTTAAGATTAAGAAACTTCAGAGTCTGGATCATATGATGGTGTTTTAATTTCAGTCATATCCTTTATTTCCTTTATTTGGGAAGGGATTACTTCCAGTTTTCAGCAACATGAACGGAATGTATTAGGGTTAAACTGGATCAAAGAGGAGTTTATTTTCAGAAACATCCTGGAGTCACATCACCGAATAATTCACAACTATAAATATCAGAAATGAGATTCAAATATGTGGAAAATCAAAACATATCCCAAATATTTGCCCTGATGTCAAATATGTGGAATATGTGTGTTCAGGGTGATGTCGGCTGTAAATTAATTTAAGCTGTCCTAAATTAAAAATGTCTGCTTTATATTGTACATTTTTGTCTATTATTTAATTCTCTATTTTATTTGTTTAATTTAATTTAATTCCTTTAATTTATTTATTTGTGTGTAAGAAATAAATAAATTAGAAATAAACAATTAAAACAGGTTAGTGGATGGTCTCTGGAAGAGAAAGAGGAATAGAGACAGTCCAGAAAAAAAACTCTTAAACATCAGGTCATTGAATATTTTGTGTTTTTTGACATACCAGTTTGGTTCTTTTAATCATAGATCCAGTAGCATATTCTGTTATGTTTTAAAATTCGGAGTGATTTTCTGACATCAAATGATTTTTTAATATTGAAGCTACTGGTGTCAGGGTGGGGGTACACAGTAAACCTCATCTTGCCTCACGTCCTCTGGATTTAAGCAAACACAGGAGTGGTGGATGTTCATGCTAGGATCTGATCCTGTAACAAGAATCCTAAAGACAGAGGAAACTCTCTAAAGCTGTAAGCTGTTCAAATATCATCAAAATGTTTATTTCAGGTTGCTTAAGTTCTTAGCAAGGCTCCAGGTTAGGCCATCACAACGATTACACAACCTGAGTTTAAATTTCTGTCTGCTGGTTGTCCACTATTTCCTCCTTTTGTTGTCATGACGACACTGACATTCTTTCTTCATGCATGTTATAATCTGTCCTCGGCTATATTTTGCTAATTCATAACATTGATCCTGTGCAGTGACACCAGACCTGTTGAAATCTATCCAAAGTAAAGCAGACACTTGTCAAGGCTTCAAATGCCAACTAAAACACTCACCATTATACACATGAGACATGGACCCTGTGTGGAAACCTCGAAATGTGTCTCAAAACGTGCTTCATCCAAAAAAAAGTAGAATGTAATTGTTAAATGGAGACAAAATGAAATATGAGAACATTAGTAAAAAAACAGCAACATCATAAAGACCAATAAATACAACAGAGTTAGGGGTAATACTGTGGAGAAGTTTCAAGTAGTGTCAGGTTTTAAAACAACATCCAACATTCACAGAGCTCTTTTCAATTTGAACTGACAGACCAGGTAAGGACAAGAAGCCAAGAAGCCCATGATAATTCTGGAGGAGCTGCAGAGATCCACAGCTCAGGTGGAAGAATCTGTCAAGAGGACAGCTTCAAATCCTGCACTCAACAAATCTGGCCTTTATGGAAGAGTGGCAAAAAAACTGGTGTTCTGGTCAGACGAAACTAAAACTGATCTCTCTGGCCTACATGCAAAATGCTACACATGTTGGAAAATACTACAGGTGAGTTTTACTTTAGCAAGAACAGCTGATTGGAGTTGATGCAAAGAAAAATTGAGCTTAATAGAGTACAAGAAAAAACTGTTAGAGGTTGCAGAAGAGTGGGATCAAGGTTCACCATCCAACACGCCTGAACATACAACCAGAGGTATCATGAATGGTTCTGTGGTTTAGATCAAAGAATATTCATGTGTTAGATTGGTCGAGTCACAAAGTCCAGAACTAAATTCAATTGAGAATCTGTGGCGAGATTTAAAAATTGCTGTTCACAGATGCTCTCCAACCACTCTGACAGAGTCTGAGTTATTTTACAAAGAGGAATGGGCAAAAAACTCAATCTCTAGATGTGCAAAGCTGGTAGAGACATACCCAAAAAGACTTGCAGCAGGACTTCACATTTATTTAAAAATTTTTGTTTGTCTCTTATATAAAAATCTCAATAAAATGCATTAAATTTTGTGGTTGTGACAAAATGTGGAAACATTTAAATGCTATGAATACTCTTGCAGCACCTTTTTTAGTTTAAGTTTAATGTTTTTACTTAAAGGTTTAAATTTACTTTATAGAATAAGACGTAAGTTTTAGTAAATGCAGAGGAATCTATTTTTTGTTTTAAAGGAAAATGTCTCAAAGATCTGCTAAAGACTAAAACATCCCCAGAACCTAATTTTCCCCCACTGACTGATCAGACAATACATGCAGCTCAGTCTGAACTTAACGCAGAGCCTCTGTTTAAGCTCATCCACTTCTACAATTTTATTTCCACAGTTAGATCAATGCTCCATTCTCTACAATAATTTCAATGACTTTGGCTTTTTTGCTCCAACATTCCACACGTTTCAGCAAAAATAGCAGCGTGGAAAACAAAGGTGGATTTTTAACTGACTAAAGTGAGAAAAACTACAGAATCAGTAAGTAATCTTGGATTTAAAATTTCCCAGCAGTCCCACCCTAGCCTCATGATTACAGATGGATCTGTATTAGATTCTCAGTGTATTATAACCTTGAGAAAAAGACATTTTACAGTATTAGAAAAAATAAAAACAAAAATGGAAAACATGACATTTGTCTTTCAAACAGAGAAGCAACAAATATTCCAACTACTGCTAAAATAATTTAACATAGTGTGATAATTGTGCGGGCCTTTTTTCTTTCTAATTTCCTTCCGGTCCATCAGACTTTCTTTTCAGTTGAAGGGAATTTTTAATAATAGTTCTTTCAATGTTTTTTTAAGGGCTGATTTTTCTTTTGTTGCTTTTAAATTAAAGTCATTAAGCAACCTAGCTCTGTTTTATAAATCATTCAGGCAGAAAAAGGTTCCCATACTCAACAAATAACCGACAACTTTGCAAAGAACACATTTTAAATTTGCTACCAGCAGCTTGTCACAAATGCAGTTTGTTTCTATTTTGTTGACTGAACATTGAAACAACCAAACAAAACACAGTCTGACAGACAGAAAATAGGACTGTACAAGATACATAAAGTTGGATTCACAAGATGAGATGAGACTTTAGCAACAATCTTAGGAAACTAAATATCCCTATTTTTTTAGAAATAGATTAAATATTATAATGTTCAGGTCTTATGGGTCTAACTATTATAGAATTTGATCTAGAGATGATCTAATGCAATCGACACTCATTAAAACGCTGTGAAATTCTTGCGCATTCTCTTTATACTCCGAAGATGAATTTTTCAAGTTCCCACTACAAAATACAAAAGGATAGAACTCTGGGAACGTTGGAACTCATCGAGCAACTCCATATTTAGTATCCAACATGGATGCATGCATCTAGATTACAGGCGTCTGCAACCTGCGGCTCTGGAGCCACATGTGGCTCCTTAAGCCCTCCGTAGTGATTCTTAATAACGTTGGCCAAAAGTGCCTTTATGTAATATCTGCAAAGAACATCCTTAACTGAATGACACTAAAGGTACAAAGAGTTGTTTCTTTGCCATGTTTTTCCTGTTCCTTCAAGACTCCTAGTCAAGGAAATGTATTGTAAATCATCAGGTTGTTTCTTGTCCTTATTTCAGCTTTTACTGTATTGAAGTGGAAATGGAAGTAGTCAGTCAGGCTTTCCCTGCCTTGTTAGGACAGATTAAATGTGGCTGGATAGTAGCTGTGGAGTCCCACAGCGGCAGGAACAGATAATAAGCTTCCTTTGAGATTAAAGCCTAATTAAGCTAAGCTTATTCTTTTTTCACCTCAGTCCCATCTTCAGTGCTAGATGTTCACAGATGCAGGTTGTGTCTAAACGGACAGGTTTATTACAGGTGAACCAGGTGATTTTCCAGCAATGACGGATATAATAAAAACAGGAAAAGACAAGCGAATTGTTGCTGCCATCTCCAGAGGATTGTTACTTAACTGAACCAGCCAGGCCCTCTTGCTGCACACGCCATCTCTGAAGTACGTCACTAAAAGCTCAGACAGTTGAACTTCTTCTGGACAAAGACTCCATAAAAATAGACAAACTGTTAACTAAAAGGTTCTCCATATTAAACAAGTTCCATAAAATAATACTAGAATATCTGCATAAATCGTACAGTAATATTAGAATATTTTTGATTTTCAGCACAACTAACTTCTGGTCTCTGCATTTGGTCTGGATTTTCTTAGGTGTATCAAATGTAAAAGAGGCTGAATATAGACGCACAACACATTTTTCAAAATTGTATTTGTAACAAACCATGCATCATTTTCCTTCCCCTTCACAAGTAAATGTTTTGTTAGTCTGTCACATTAAACCCCAATAAATGTTAGATGTTTGTGATTGTAACAGGGCAAAATGTGAAAATATTCAAAATACTTCTGCAAGCCATAGTATTTTATAGATTACATGAGAATGTCTCTTTTCTGTAATGGTATCTACTTTACGAATGGCTCAGTTATTTCAAAGCATTATTCAGATGTTTTGACTCAAGCTGCAAAAGCAAGAAAAAACACTAATTTTGAATTTCTTTATGGTCTCATAAAACTTTTATAGATCATTTGTGAAGTTCACCCAATGAAGATACATTTTTTAAAGTTACATGCCCCCTCTAAATGCCATAAACATAAATAATTTTTTTTGTATCTCTGCTTCATCAGGAAGTTTTGTTCGGATCAAATGGTAGCACCCAAAGCTTTATAACCACCCAGCACATACTGTAATAAAAATCACAAGAGCAGCTTTTCTTTTTTCCAGTTTGCTGCTCTGGAGCATGCGCACAATGCCAGGGTGGAATGACATGAGCAATGACTTCACAGAAGCAACTGTAGTTGCCCATTATTCTTTGAAAGAATAATTAAAGAATATTGTATTTCTCCTAAACTTCGGGTTTACTTGTTCACTGCAGCCTTAATGTGAACAACTTAAATGATCACTGTTAACTCCCCATGCTGAGTTGGATCATTTCTAAAGCAGCACTCGTCTGCTATCTGGTAGATCTGCATCATTTTTTTCTTTAACACCAACTTATTCTCATATATTGGTATTTATATTATTTACTCACTGGTTATGTAATGATGAATTTAGTTAATATCATGTGTGACACAGGGTCTAATGGCTTGTCTGCATCTCTGTGCAGGTGGGGAAGTACTTGGAGCCTTTCTCTCTTTCTGTGGAGAAGCTGCAGGAGGTTTCTGCTCAGCTCCAGAAAGATATGATCCAAGGACTGGGGAAATACACACATCACAGGGCGTCTGTCAAGATGCTGCCCACCTTCGTAAGAGCAACACCGGACGGGACAGGTACAACTTTTAATTTCAGTCAGAGTAACTTTCAGTTCAGTTTCCCTGACTTTACCTTTCACTCTAAGCCACTGAAGGTAAGGGCTGAAAAGCTGGGTTTGGAAAAGGCTTCACATGTAGTACCAGAAAAGAAAAACAGAAAGAGGAAGGAAGGAAGGAAGGAAGGAAGGGAAGACAGTAGGAGGGGGTATTACACTTGCAAAGAACGACGGTAGACGGAAGGAGAAGAGGTAGAACATAAGGAATGAAGAAGGATATAGAGACAAAGGGTAAAGTAAGGAAAGACTGAAAAAAGAAAGCAAGAAAAAAGGATTTACACAAGAAAAAAGGAAGGGCAGTGAGAGGCACCATATTTAGGTTTCATTCACACCAGGAAAGTCCTTTGGCCTTCTTGTTCAGACAGGACCAAAAGTAGACTTTATTTTTTTAGTCTGGTGCGGTTTGCTTTCACATTGTACTTTTTGGAAGTGAACTGTAACTTGTAAACAAAGCCACACTTGTGACAATCGTTGCTCCAATTGAACAGAAATGACCAGGGTGGGGAAGAGCACATATCCAGAAATGGAGGAACATTTTTGTTTAATGTGTCTCGTGCCTTGAGATAACTGTGGCAGAGTTTTTTCACTAACACAGCATTTTTTGGTAGATCGCTTGAACCCCCCCCTCTCCTTTTTTTCTTGCTAAACATGCTGAACACAACTGTATTCATGTGCATCTTTTCTAGCAGTTGGGTTATGTGAGCATCTGCCCAAATATTGAGGAGGCACAGTGTCTCCTCGCTGCTCCAGGTCTATCCACGGCTAATAGTTGTAGCATCCATTCAGTAGTAGCGTGGGCAACACTGAGTGGCAAAGTTTGAAAGGAAAAGTTTCAAAAAGCCATGTCATTACCTATATGTTTGTTCCTGCATGCAGAGAAAGGAGACTTCCTGGCTTTAGATTTGGGTGGAACAAACTTCCGGGTGCTTCACGTCAGAGTGATGGAAGAGGAGCAGAAAGTGCTGAAAATGAACAGTCAGATTTGTGCCATCCCTCAGGAAATCATGCTGGGAACTGGAGAACAGGTTTGACTTTCTGAACAAAAGTGAAACTCAAAGTGCTGTGAGCAAGGCAAAACCTAGACATACAAACAAACAGACATTGGATAATACAGATCCAAATAGTCATTTGGCAATAAATGTTCAACTATAGTAATATAAATCTGCAATGAGAGAAAGTCAGACACTCCTGTGGTAACCCTGTAGGCCAGGCAGCTGATCAAAAACATCTGGATTCATGGATAAATAAGACTGGGTGTCATCAGCAAAGCAATGAAAACTGATATTTCCGGATGATGTCTTTCAAAGCCAATGTAAAGGTACAATAAAAAACTGGACTGAGCTTGGAACCTTGTGGAACACCATAAGTACAGTAACTCTGCTCAAGATAGAGGATTCATTATGGATGGGGACATTCTGAAGAGGTATTCAAAGTAACAAACATCAGAATGGGGTCTGATGCAGTTCTAGAAGATTTTGGCTTCAATTTGGCTATTAATTTAGGATTGAAATAAGAGATGTATTCAAATCTGTAAAAGATGGGTTGAATAGAAAACTGAAGTAATAAGATAAAGTAATTTCTAAATTAAAATTAATATTTTATAACAGATAAACTTGATAAAATGTTTTAAGTTTTCTCTCATTACCTTTATTTAATTCAGTCATTTAAATGTTCTTGGATTTCAAGCCTGAAAAATACAACTTTTTGATCACATACCATTTCTATTCCACAAAAAAAATGTTTTAAGACTAATACATACTGCCCAAGAACAACAAAATTTATTCTTTCACCGTAGATTGCAAAAAAAGAACAAAATTCTTTCTGGCCAGGACATTTCATACTTCACAAGAAGTGCTAAATTCCTGGGAAGTCCTCATAGGTCTTTCCTACTGCAACCCACAATTTTCATATGTTTCAAATACCAAACAAGAAAAAAGATCTGCCCAGAGTGTGTGTCAAGAACAAGCTGCAGGAACTCCCAAACCAGGGCTGAGAGAACAGAAGAAAGTTGTTTTGCTCTTGCAGCCCTGGGAGAAAGGGCACGTTTCTCTGCTGTGCTAAATATGTACTGGCATTTAAACAACATGTTTCTGTGGGCATGTATCCTTCCAGCTGTTTGATCACATCGCGGAGTGTCTTAGTGAATTCCTCGACTCTCAGAAGCTGAAACAACAAACTCTTCCACTGGGTTTCACCTTCTCTTTCCCCTGTGAACAGAAAGAAATTGACAAGGTCTTTATTCCCACACACCTAAAACTCAGTGGTCTGTCACTATTTTCCCATATGAAGACTGGTTCTACTGGTAATGTGACTTGTTTTTGATTTGTGTGAGCAGAGCATCCTGATCCACTGGACTAAAGGCTTCAACTGCTCTGGGGTGGAGGGAGAGGATGTGGTAAAGCTACTGAAAGAGGCCATCCACAGGAGAGGGGTTGGTACTTAACGCTCACCAATCTCTAAATATCCAAACTGTCATCAGTTCAGCGGATTTTCCAAATTGTTGACTTAGTTTGCTGTTATTGTTCTCTTCTAAATGTCAGTGGTTTAAAGCTTCTCTTCATAAAATAGGTCCCAGTTTAGCATAATGTATGTCATTTTCTGTATAGGACTACGACATCGGCTCAGTTGCCATGGTGAACGACACAGTGGGTACGATGATGAGCTGTGGGTACCGGGACCGGAGCTGCGAGATTGGGATGATCATCGGTACATCTGAATAAAACATTGAAAAGGCACCGGAGGTGTTCTCAAATAACACTGTGGATCTAATAAAATAAAAATAAAAACAGACCAGAAGCCAAAACAACATTAATGTTAAATTTGAAACAGAGTCCAGTAATAATAATAAAATTATCTCTACCAACTTTACACATCAAGAGACTGAATTGTTTGCCCATTATTCATATTAGATGGAGAGCATCTGTGAACATCAATTTACAAGTCTTGCCAAAATTTCTTAACCGGATCTGGTTGTGTCTTTAGGGACATTGTTCTGCTAGAAAGTGAAGATATACCGTAGTCTCAAGCCTTTTACAGCCTCTCATTGATTTTCTTCCTGAATTAGCATTTTTTCTGTTGGTCAAAAAGATACATTTTCTGACCAGATAACCTTTTTCCACCTTTGCTGTGTCCCTCACTTGGCCTGTACCAAATTTTCAACAGAACTTTAGATTCAATTAAATGGATTTTATTCAGGGATATCAGAGTTCTGAAGTCTGAATAAAATCAACCCTTTGAATTTTTTATTGTTTTATCAAAATTTATGGGATCCTTGCTAGAGGTAAGGGAAAATGGCCTTTTTTCTCTTGGTTTTTTTAAATATCCCTTATCCTAATGTGTAGAAATAAGTGTGTTTGTGTTAAGTGGGTGTATGTGAGTGCACGTTTGTTACCTGGAGGTGTGTGGTGAAAACAGTACAAGGCCCTCAACAAACCCAACAGCCCTTCAGGAGCCATAGGCCAGCAGAAGGGGGGCACCACTCCAGTACACAGACAACACCCCACCAACGTGGGGACACCAGGGACAGATAAACTGCGTGTCATCAGCATAAGCAATGTAAATGTTTAAAGGAGAAGATAAAAAATAAACAGAAGAGGCCCTAAGACAGTATAGTTCACTTCCTTATTGAAAGCTTTTATCTGACAAAAATAGATGACAGTAATCTGGTCTCAAATGAACACAGTCAAAGATGAATACAAAGACAGTAATGGCAAAAATACCTAGAAAAAAGTCCAAATAGGACACACATTGACCACAAATTAACAGACAATTACTAGAGACAGAAGCAAAACAAGGAAGATTGAAAAAAACAATGAAATATTATGATATTAACACCCACCCACACACAAAGTGTAAATCAAATACAAAGGGACCAAGATAAAGAAAGAGAAAGTGGTCTGCCAAAAACATCAGAATGAAAAAAACAATGCTCTCAGATATCTAATTCCTCTGTCTGTTGTACCACTCCTCCTCCTTGGCAGGAACGGGAACCAACGCCTGCTACATGGAGGAGATGAACAACGTGAAGCGTGTGGAGGGTGAGGAGGGACGGATGTGCATCAACACGGAGTGGGGTGGCTTCGGAGATGACGGCTCCCTTGGAGACATCCTGACGGAGTTTGACAAGGTGGTGGACAAGACTTCAATAAACCCCGGAGTCCACATGTAGGTTTTAGCTCTCACTCAAATAGATCTGGATAAGAATTAATACAGTATATTTACTGATGATTTTTGAAAGTTCTAGTATTCTTTAACTGAAACTGTTGAGAGTTAAAGTTTTTATTAAATCTCGCATTTTTGACCAAAGTAAAAATTGCCAAATTTTAAGTTGCAAAACTCAACAAAAGAACTTAACATTTGTTAATTTGTACTTAAAGTTGAGAATGCAGCTTGTTTTGCTAATAGTTTTAGTTAATAATAATGGATTGGTCACTGAGCACAAGTAGCTAATCTTACTGGTTTTGGAACTTGGAACTAGAACGCAGTTAAGTTGGATTCAAAGTGATTTCCAGATTCATGTTTTAGCTCCAGAGGTAAATGGAGCACAGCCTAAGCAGCCTCCAGCACTTGTTCCTGGTTCACAGTCATCCCGTATCACACCTAAGATGCTTGTGCATACCTTTGAAATAAATACTTCTGAGTATCACTAATGTAAGACGGAGTATTAAGGCCATTGTAGTTACTGTAAAAAAATAAAAGTAACGTGGCCAAGGAGAGGTTTCTGCCAGAAAAAAAAACAAAAAGTCATACATTTGCAAGGAAAGAAAGAGATGCTGTTCTGATACATGAAAATAACCCGAATGTGTCACATACACTTTGGAAAATATCCAGATGGACAGCTCCTAAATTTACCACTTAAATTGCAGAGGGGTTCTGGCATTATTTGATGCAAATGTCTAATGTTATAATTCAGAAAACTTTCAGAAAAGTATTTTTTCTTGCAAATTTCTGACTCTACAATTTCAAATAACCTAGTTTTAATATCATAAATGTATGCCTTTAGTCATGGAAAAATATATTTTTTTTCTTTCAAATTATGAAAATCAAAGTTTTTTGTTGTAAATATGCAAAATTAATCAAGAAATTAGTTTTCTTGCCAGAAAGTTTCTTCTCCATGGCTATATAAGTTTAAAAAAAATTACATTATATCTACAATGAGCCTAATACTCCGTCGTACTTATGTCATCTCAAATTGTACCATAGTTGAACCATGTAACACAATGTTGGAATGTTCATCATTTGGCCACCAGAGGACAGCAGACTACAGAAACTAGGTGAGATGTTTTTCTTCCTGTCCTGATGATGTGTTGTCCTGCAGCTTTGAGAAGATGATCAGTGGGATGTATTTGGGGGAAGTCGTTCGGCTGGTGCTGATAAAGCTGACGGAGGAGAAGCTGCTATTTAAAGGAGAAGCGTCTGCGGCTCTGTTTACTCCAGGAAAGTTCGAGACAAGGTTCATCTCTGAGATTGAGGAGTAAGTGTTCGTTCAATTTTTAAGGCTCCTTATAAACCAGATTGTTTTCTTATTAGCCTCTCTGTGGTGATTTATGTGTGTTGTTTTCTCAGGCCGGACAGTGGTCTGAAAAATGCCAAACAGATTCTGACTAAACTGAATCTGAAGTGGGATTTGGTTGATGCCCACGTGGTGCGACTCGTCTGTGACACCGTCTCCTCACGCTCTGCTCGTCTCTGTGCTGCTGCCTTGGCAACCATTGCCAACCGCATTCGTCTCAACCGAGGGCTAGACTATCTGAAGACCACTGTAGGAGTTGATGGGACTGTGTACAGAAAACATCCAAAGTAAGAGACAAGGCAACATACTTGATTTGGTATCATCTCTTAAAGTGGTCATTAACAGTTCTCCATGGCTTCTAAAACTCTTTGAATTTTTTTCTTTCCACTTTTGCTGCTTCTCATTGAGTTTTCTAATTTCATCAACTGATTATTTGGTATATCTCAGAATATTGAGGAATCTTTCTTTAATGAAATCCAATCCAAATGAAATTAAGGAACATTTTGGCTTTAAAAAGAGTTACAGTTAGTGAACATAATTTGAAGCTCAGGTTTTTAAGAAAAGGAAGATACCAGGAAAGACCAGGCACAGAAATGCATCACCATTCAGTTGCACACAAAATGTTTAATTAACAGCTAAATTATCTAGGTTTCCTCAAAGCATAGATGATTATTAATATTTATTAAGATAAACAAGTCTTGTGGTGTTAATGAAAAGTATTGACATTTTGCTAATACAGTACATTAGTCTAAAATTCAACGGAAATCTCCACTACCATTTTTTTTTCTTTTATAATCAGGGTGAGAATTTCCTCAAACACATTTAGATTATTCATTTGTCAATTTCATGATTCAAGCACCAGCTGCTGGAGGAATCTGGTGGCATCGCCTGTCCATGTCATCTTAGGGCAGAACACAAAAAGCATCAGCTGACTTGTGTAGAGCTAAGCTGGCTAACAATGTACTTTTTAGAGTTTTATTTGTTTAAATGGTGAAGCAGCATTTTCACTAGCAGAGATTGTCCAGTAATGTGTGATGCATTTAATGAGACGCAAACTCTGATAAGTGCAGATAAACATTTATTCTTGATCTGTTACAGTTTTATTACAGTTTTTGAATGCTAGCAGTCACAGGCATAAAGCGAGTCAGTTACATCCTCTACAGACTTAACCTATGTCTCTGAAGCGAGAGACTTCCTATGCTACGGTCACATCAATTTTGAATCTCTAAACATCTTGTATCTCATTGGGTTCAGTTTCAGCGAAGAGCTCCAGGCAGCAGTCCGCCTCCTCGCCCCCAAGTGCGACATCAAATTCCTTGTCTCGGAGGATGGCAGCGGGAAAGGCGCCGCTATGGTTACAGCTGTGGCTCAGCGGCTGGCTCTCCAGTCACGGCTGTTGGAGGACAGCGATGGCGAGGAGAATGGGGAAGATGAATGAGAGAAGGCAATTTAGGACATTTTAGGCCTACAAACAAATCTTAACAATTTTAAAAACCCTGCAGTATTTATATTCGCATAAAAGTGCTATGTGAAAAGAACTGATTAGACCATTTTAATACTCCTTAAAAAAATAAAATCTAGATATGTTTTTTCTTTATAACAAATGTTATGCCAAAGATCGTAATCTCAAGCATACCCTTTAAAACCTGTTAATGACAATACAAAAACATATCTGGAAACATTAACTGTGTGATAAAACTGTTGTGAGGACAAACAACCAACTGGGAGGACAGTGAGTACTGGGCAATATGTGCATAAGTTTGGGAATTTATGGCAGGGTTTGCATACAAAAAATAAAGTAAAAAAAAAACTCTCACTAATTATTGTAGCATTTAGAAAATATTTTAAAAAAATTGATAATCTCAGCTGACCTAAACAAGAAAAGCTTAGTCTGATTGACATAACTTCCATGAAATATTTTGACTCGAAACCTAGAGATAGTGGAGTCACCTGTCACACCTCATAATGCACAGATATATAAGTGTCCATCCCAACGAACATTCCAGCCCTACAGAGGAATAAAATTGCCTGTAAAACAGGATTAGATCTCATTACGAAATACTGTGAATCCTAAATACCAGGGTTCCAAATAACAGAATGACAACATCTGCACTGATCTTGTCTTTAAGGCCTATTTCAATCTCGAATTTACTGACATTAAACAGAATTGCCAAATTCAGCAACCAGCAACAATTATCTATCACCAAATAGACAGACCACATTTCTTAAAAATGTAAAGTAACCTTTGTCTCTAGAGCAGTGATTCCCAGATTGGGGGGACCAACCGCCTACAGATATTGCATAAAGTTTCAGCAAGTGTGTACCATGGGTCACTCAGGTTCATAACTAACTTTATCTCCATTACTCATTACTGTACACTCTCTGCTAAAGTTAACATGATGCCTCTGTGTGCCTGTCATCTCAGTCATTGATATTTAATTCAATTCAATTCAATTCAATTCAGTTTATTTATATAGCGCCAATTCACAACACATGTTGTCTCAAGGCACTTCACAAAAGTCAGGTACATGCATTACAATTAATCCAAATCATTGAACAGTGCAGTCAGATTCTGTTATTTATTCAATTGGATAAAAAAGTTTTTCTATCTAAGGAAACCCAGCAGATTGCATCCAGTCAGTGACTTGCAGCATTCACTCCTCCTGGATGAGCATGTAGAGACAGTGGACAGTCACTGGCGTTGACTTTGCAGCAATCCCTCATACTGAGCATGCATGTAGCGACAGTGGAGAGGAAAAACTCCCTTTTAACAGGAAGAAACCTCTAGCAGAACCAGGCTCAGTGTGAGCGGCCATCTGCCACGACCGACTGGGGGTTAGAGAGAACAGAGCAGAGACACAAAGAAAACAAAGAAGCACTGATCCAGGAGTCCTTTCTATGGGAAGGAAAAGTTAAATTTATTTGTTTATAAAATCATTTTAGGCATAACCCCATCTTACCTGTCTTGTCTGTTAACAAAGAAAAATGGATGCTACGATCTCCAAATAATAGATGTTCTACAGTTTATTGTTGCCAAAGTTCGAACCTAGGCAGGAATATTTCTAGTTTTCAGCCCCCAATATGTGGAATCAACTAAAAACAAATTTTCAACTTAAAGCTCTGGTGACACTGAATGAGTTTACAGCTTTAATGAAGCCATTGCAATCTACCGTATTTGTGTGCAAGTGTTTTATATGAATAAAGTCTAATTTGTATTTCTTTACTGTTTTTAGTAATGTAACTGTGTTGCTGCCTCCTTGGCCAGGTCTCTCTTGTAAAAGAGATATTTCATCTCAGTGGGATTAACCTGATTAAATAAAGGCTAAATAAACAAAAACTCCCCCCACACTGCATCCCCTCACCATCCTCAATTACACTGTGTCTTGGGAAGAGTAGCAAGAAGAAAGCCATTGTTAAAAGAAAACCATAAGAAGTCCTGTTTGCAGTTTGCCAGAAGTTTTTGCTGCTATTAGAAAAAAAATCTGTTTATTTGTTTTAGTCCCAAAATCTCAACCCAGAAACAAACTGCGATGTATTGTTTCTGACCACAAAATGTCTAAACACAACTCTACAACAGCATGTTCGGGAGTGGAGACCAACTGCTTTGCAGCATATTGTAAGTTTTCAAATTGAAACATTTGACAGATCTTATCAGTGATATTTTTTTAACCTCCTAAGATCAAGGGGTTTTCTGAAGTTTGAGCTCAAAATAACATGTGCAAATATAACAGAATCTTTCTGAGAATTGACATGCTGTATCGAAACAATCATTATGTTAATAATTATCTTTTTCAAATGGGAGTGATAATTCTGGCCTTCCTTTGCTGCTGGTTGAGTAAAACCTTGGTGGATTACGACAAATTGAATTTTTTGGAATCTGTGAGCTCTCTGCTTACAGCAGACAGGCTGGTTGTGTGTGTAGAAGCTGTGTGTTGAACAGCTGAGACTGAGTTTTGCGGTTACGTCATTTTGTGGAGTTTGTTTATTTTCTGATTCAACTGCCTTTAGTTTTATCTGTTTTTGGTGTTTGTAGAAATGGTTTATATCAGCTTTTAGCCAACCCTACTATTCCTGTGGATACCACATATGTTTATGTTTATCTAATGGAACTTGCAGGACAGAGAGTAGAAGAAATCAAAAGTTTAATTCTGCCCCCAGTACTTGGGGTAGGGCTTAACTTACAACCAGTTTTGTAGTTGTTTTACCAGAAGAACCACTAAATGTAAAACATTTAAAAAATATATATGTAAATCCATTGCTTAAAATGTATGAATGAAAGGGTCTAGTTTGTGGCCAAATAGCAGAACTATTCTGAAAGGATATCATGAAAAAAAAAATAATGACTTAATCTTTTTCTTTATTTCAGTACTTATAATCTAATACAGATTAGTAAAGATAACGCCAAATGACTTGCATAAAACTTAACAAAGTATTTAAGATGCCCTTTACATTCAGTATTATAAAAATAAGGTAACGTCACTAATTAAAGTATGTTAAGGACAGAGACATAACTGTAAAAAAAACTTTTTTTTAAATCCATAGTAACTAAAGACTCCAGAACCTTTCCTGGACTGGGCTGTGTGTCTCCAAATGCATGCGATGTTGCTATGGACCTGAAAACTTTACCATTCATGGAAAATATAGGTGCAATAACCAGGGGACCAAGCTGTTGTGAAGGTAATAGATGTAATCATTTAAAACGAATTACCAAGATCACTGCTGCTCCAATAGCCACAACCACTGTACTAAAATCATCAACAAATACATCAACCACTGCTGCACAAAAAAACACAACTACAACAGCAACACCATCTACAACTGCTGCAATGACCTTCACCTCTGATGTAAAGACCACCACAACTGCAATACCAACAACTAGAACAACCCGAACACCCACATCTGTAGCAGCAACGACCACAACTTCAGCACCCAAAACAACATTTCCTAAAACCGGAACTATAGAACTGACAACCACAATAGCAGTTTCAACAACCACCACCACAACACCCAAATCAACAACTGCTGTACTGACAAGAACAAAAGCTTCAACAAGCTCATCCACGATGGCAGATCCAGCATTCACAACTACAAGACAAACAACCACAGCACAAGCACCAACTACCACAACTGTTACAAAAATTACTGCAAGACCAGCTACAACGACGATGATGATCCAAACAACCACAACGGCTACAAGGGCAAATACAGCAACCATAACCACTGCCCCAAAAACAACGCCAGTTTCAACAACTGTAATGACAGTACCAACAACCACAACTGCTACAACAACAAAGACAGATTCAACAACCACAATTGCTGCACAACTAAGCACAAGTCCAACAACCACAACTACAGCCTCAACAACCACAACAGCAGCATCAATAACCACAACTAAAGCACCAAAAACCACAACATTTCCAACAGCTGAAGAAACCAACACACCTTTAGCGACAACATCCACAACTGCTGCACCAGCAAATACAATATCAGCTCCAACAACTATGACTGCAGTACCAACAACCTCAACTTATGCACTGAAAACTGTAACTTCTTCCCCAACAACCACAACCTCTGCCACAACAACCCCAAGTACAATTCTAACATCCACAACAACCACAAAGACAGTTCAAACAACTACAACACCAGCTCCAGCAACTATGACTGCAGTTCCAACAACATCAACATCCGCACAGAAAATCTCAGCTTCTCCAGAAACAATGACAGTACCAACAGCCACAACTACACTGAAATCCACAACACTTCCAGCAGCCACAACTGCAGCTCTAACAACCACAACCTCTGCACAAACAATTACAAATGAAGCACCAACAAGCACAACCACTGCCCCAACAACTACAACTACAGATCACTACACATCTGCTTCACAAGCCTCCACAACTTCTGCAATTCCAACTATTCCAAAAACCACAACTGCAGCATCAACAACCACAACTGCTGCCCCAACCACCACAACTCTGGCACCTACATCCACAACTGCTGCACCAACAACTACAACTTCCACCTCAACAACTATTGCAACAATTGCAACAACCACACCACCAGCTCCATCACTTTCAACTGTAGCACCAAAAACCACAACTGCAACACCGAAATCAAAATTGACACTTCCAACAACCACAACTTCTGCACCGACAACCACAACATTAGCCCCATCAACCACAACTCTAGCACCAACAACCACAACTGCAACACTGAAATCCACAACACTTCCAGCAACCACAACTGCAGGTGCAACAACTACAACTTCTGCACCAGCTTCCACCTCAACAACCATTGCAACAATTCCAACAACCACACCAGCAGAACCAACAACCATAACACCGACTCGATCATCTTCAACTCTAGCTCCAACAACCACACCTGCTGCCACAACAACCACAACTCTATTACAAACGTCCACAACTGCTGCACCAACATCTACAACCTCTGCATCAACTTTCACAACTTCCACCTTAACAACCATTGCAATAATTCTAACAACCACACCAACAGAACCAACATCCAAATCACCAGCTCGATCATCTTCAGCTCTAGCTCCAACAACCACACCTGCTGCCCCAACAACCACAACTCTAGCACAGACATCCATAACTGCCCTAACTTATGCATCATCCTCAACTTCCACCTCAACAACCATTCGAACAACCACACCAGCAGAAACAACAACCACCACACCAGCTCCATTATCTTCAACTCTAGCACCAACAACCACAACTGCAACACCGAATTCCACAACACTTCCAACAACCAAAACTGAAGCACCAACAACCACAACTGAAGCATCAAAAACCACAACTGCTACAAAAATTACTGCAACACCAGCTTCAACAACTGTAACGATAGTACAAACAACCACAAATGCTACAAGGAAAAAACAACAACGGTAACACCAATATCGACAACTGTGGCACAGCATACCACATATGCTACAGCACAAAAAATCACAAAGACAGTTTCAACAACCATAACTCCAATAACAGCAACAACACCTCTAATAACCATGACTGTTGTACCAGCAACCACAAGAGCTCCCTCACTGACAATTCGAACAACCACAACTGAACTACCAACACCTAGAATAGTAACTCAGACAACCACAATAATATCACCTACATCCACAACTGCTGCATCAAAATCCACAGTTGCACCACTAACAACCAGAATACCAGCTCAAACATCCACAACTGCAATACTAAAAAACAAAACTGCTGCAACAACAACATCAAGTATAGCACCGACCACCACAACAACCACATCATCGTCAACAATGACCACAACCACTGCAATAACAACCATCGCTGTATCTGCAACAAAAACCACGCCTATTGCCCCAATCACCACAACAGCTGCATCACCTACTACAACTGCTGCACCAACCACCAAAATAGATGCTCCAACAACAAGTCATTCAACAAGTCCAACTGCTGCACAAACAATCAGAACTTCATCAGCTACTGCAACTCATATTACCACAACCACCACTCCATTTACAAGTCCAGTACCGGTTACCTCTACAACAACCACAAGTGACACATCTGGTTTCAAGCTTGGAATGCTACATTTGCTTCTTGGACTGCTAGTGTTTTTCTTGTAATTTACCAAAGATAACTAATAATTTTTTTTTTTCTTGAAGAAAGACTTTCAAGGTTTTTTTTTATGGGGTACCGTTACACAGTCAAAGTTACACAGTCAAAAACTGACAGTTGTTTTTTGAATTATTTTAGGCCCCCCATCAAATGAGGGGCCTATTTCCTCCCTGCCACACTACCTGCAGGTGGCTGGTGTCTCTGCCTGCCGGTGTACTTGTGGTTCTCGGTGTCCGGGGCTGGGTGCTTTGGTGTGTGCTGGCTCACTCCCGGTGGCTGCTTGCCTGGGCCTGGACCCCTGGGCTCTGTTGGGCCTTTGCTTGGGGAGTATGACATAACTTGAAAAAGCTCAACAAGCTAAAAAAGAAGGCTGGCTGGCCCTGTTCTGGGGACTCCTCTGGAACCTCTTGAGATCATTGTGCAAAGAAGGATGCTCTATAAAATGAGGAATATTATGGAGAACCCTGAGTATCCTCTTCATGAGACAGTTGTACAACAACTGAGTGTCTTCAGTCAGAGACTAATTCAGATCGGCTGTAAGACAGACCTCTACAGGAGATCCTTCCTGCCCACAGCCATCAGCATCTACAACAGCTCTTTGAAGAAACCTTCATAATATCAGCTACAACAACATTTAATTTCCCTTCATGATTAATGAAGTATTTTTGAATTGAATTGAATTGAATTGAATTGAATTGAATTGAATTGAATTGAATTAACAAGACAAAATGACTAACAAGACACGAGGCCTGTTGTACCTCTTTAAATTTTTGTTGTGAACAGATTTTATTGTTCTTTGTGAGACAGATCTTACTCTGACATTAAATATCCCAGCATAACAATGTCACAAATCTTTGTATGCCCCAAAGTAGATGTTGAACTACAAAATGATGCAACACCAGGCTCCGTGTCAGGGCTCAGCTATGCTTTTCCAGTTCCTTAAAGACTAGATTTTGAAGTTCCTTTTAAATGCTGGAAACAGTTTATTCTTCTTTTATCGTCCATCTCTCCAGTTTGTCCCAGACGACCTCTTTAAATTTTTGTTGTGAACAGATTTTAACAGATCATTGTCTTTGCAAAAATGTAAATAAAAAAATAATTGAATCCCACCACATAGGCAGGAAGAACATTTCATACCTATAGAAGGTGTGGGTGTGAAACACATAGTTATAGATAAAATATAAACATATAGTTATTTCACTGCACCCATTAAGATTCAACGTTCAAAGACAATTATAGCTGAAGGCAGAGGAATATTGACACAACACTGATCAGAAGATGTTCTCCTATTTTACCTGATTTCAAAGGTTTTAAAAGAAAGAGGTGAAATATAAAATGATGCACTAACATTTTAAAGACAAATTCTAGATAACAACAAACAATCTGGATAAAACACTGAATATAATTTATTTTAAGGAAACACCAACTGATTAATTTATAGAGAATAAATTTTTTAATCAAGGCATTACTGAATCCAGCAGTTACATAACTAGTTTATCAGCATTTCTAACTACAAAGGAGGCATGAGGAACCAATTATCTTATGACACTGTGTATTTGTTGGCATTCTTCCATTAGAAAAACACACAGGCTCCGTGTCAGGGCTTAGCTATGCTTTTCCAGTTCCTGAAAGACTGGATTTTAAAGTTCCTTTCAAATGCTGGAAACAGTTTATTCTTCTTTTATTGTCCATCTCTCCAGTTTGTCCCAGACGATCTGTCACCAAAGTGTTGCTTATGTGATTTATAAAGAACAAATTCTGACTGCTAGCTAAGGAAATGTATTGTAGGTCATCAGGTTGTCTCTTGTCCTTATTTCAGTTTTTACTGTAGTGAAGTAGTCAGTCAGGCTTTTTCTGCCATGTTAGGATGATTAAATGTGGCTAGATGGTAGCTGTGGAATCCCACATCAGCAGGAAAACATGATTGTCATTTGAGAAAGCCTAATTAAACTAAGCTTATTATTTGTTTCACCTCAGTCCCATCTTCAGTGCTAGATGCTCACAGATGCAGGTTGTGTCTAAACGGACAGGTTTAATGCAACTGAACCAGGTGATTTTCCACCAATGACGGATACAATAAAAACAGGAAGAGACAAGTGAATTGTTGCTGCCATCTCCAGAGGATTGTTACTTAACTGAACCAGCCAGGCCCTCTTGCTGCACACGCCATCTCTGAAGTACGTCACTAAAAGCTCAGACAGTTGAACTTCTTCTGGACAAAGACTGCAGAAAAGTTCCAAAAAATATACTAAAATATGTGCATAAATCATACAGTAATATTATATTTTTGATTTTCAGCACAACAAACTTCGGGTCTCTGCAAAAAGTAAAAACGAAACATACCTCTGGTGCTTCTTCTAAATTCTGACAACAAATGTGTAAGGAACTAACTTAATTGATTCAAAATCATGTTTCTCAAAAAACATGTTTCTCTCTGACTTCAGCACTGCTTTAGTTCCTTATGGCGTAGATTTATCAAGATGTCAGAAATATTCCTCATAGATTTTTGTCCAGATTGACATAGTAGCAACATGCAGTGGCTGCAGATGTATCAGCTCCACATCCAAGAGCCACCTTTGCTGTTCCACCACATCCCAAAGGTGCTTGGGATCTGGTGACTTTTGAGGCCACTGTAGAACAGTGACTTCGTCATGTCCAAGGAACCAATTTGAGATGATTCAAGCTTTGTGACATGGTGCATAATATTGCTGGAAATAGCCATCAGAAGATGGGTCTACTGTTGTCATAAAGGGATGAACATGGTCAGGCAAAGCTCTGTGACATTTAAGTGATGTTCATGTAGCATTAATGGGCCTTAGATTTTCCAGGAAAACATCATGAATCATTGATACAAGGCATGATTAATTCTGCTGTTTAGGCCAAATTGCAATTCTGTCATCAAAATGTCAAAGTTGAAATAAAGACTCATCTGACCAGGCAACATTTTTCCAATCTTGTTCTGTCGAATTCTGGTGAGCCTCTCTAAACTGTAGTTGCAGCGTCCTTACCTTAGCTGACAGTAAAGACACCAGGTGTGGTCTTGTGCAGCTGCTACTGTAGTTCATCTGCTTCAAGCTTTGACATTCAGAGGGGTATTAGACAGACCTTGATTGTTATGAATGGGTATGTGATCCAGTCTGAACATTCTCCCAGATATTTTCTCTTTTTTTGGGCCATTCTCTTTCAATCCAAGAGGTGGTTGTACATCAGTATTTCAGTGGATCAGCTGTTTATGGTCCCTTTCTGGCAGGGAGTCATTTAAACCTCTTTTTTTTTATCCTATTTGATACTCAGTTTCAACTTTAACAAGTTTACTTCACCTTGTCTGGATGCCTAATTTCATTGACTTGTTGACATGTAAAAAAGCAATTGAACAGATGTACCTACTAAAAGTAGCCAGTGAGTTTTCATGAGTTGCTTCCTTTAAGACTACTGTACATCTTTTCCAAGGCATTTTGTTCACCAAGTGAATGAAAAAGCTGTTCACATTTTTAAAATCATGGCTTAGGGGGTAAGAGGTTATCGCAACTGGTTGGCCTGCCTGTAGTCCTGACCTGCCCCAGAGAATTTAGAAACCAATAATTTGATGACAATGTAAACCCTTTACTGTTGGACACCTTAGGTCGTGTTTCCAAGATGAATTGAGAAAAACAACACCTGTAACTCTTCAAGGCCTGGTATCTACAATGCCAGAACATTCCAGATGAGGCAAAATATGTTGTTACCCACCTGGCTTGCAGTTGGTAACAAAAGAGGAGACTCCATAGACAAAGCTTAGCTCTTCACCATTTTTCAATTTAGCTGCTGCTTCTCCACGTTGAAAGGAGCCAGTTGAGGTGGCTCGGGCATCTGGTTAGGATGCCTCCTGGACAGCCTGGTGAGGTGCTCCGGGCACGTCCCACCGGGAGGAGGCCCAGAGGAAGAGCCAGGACGCGCTGGAGGGACTATGTTACTCGGCTGGCCTGGGAACACCTTGGGATTTCCCTGGATGAGCTGGCCCAAGTGACTGGGGAGAGGGAAGTCTGGGTCTCTTTTAGGAGCGGGCGGTCTGATCACTGAGTTAAAACAACCAAACAGAACTCAGAAATATTCTCTCTCAAACAGCCCTCACGGGAGGGAACTTTTATTCTTCAACAAGCGCACAAAAACATCTTCACAGTAATTCTCAGAAGTCGCCCTGCCCTCGGTTCCTACAGGGCGGTTTTTATACAGACAGTCAACATTGGTGTGTATTGGGTCCTGTTGACCAATTGAAATCATTAATTTACGTAATACATCTGGCATCTACAACATTGCTTTTTCCTCTACTTTTCCGGGAACTGACATTCAGCCACCATCTGGAAAAAATCAGATTTGGCCTACGTGAGTTTATCATAACATTCTCATCACTTATCTGGATGCAGACCCTCAGCTGCCAGGTCTACCTGGCAGCTACCTGGCAACACTTTAGGGATGTCAAAACTTTCCCAGCTGGCAAGGGTCAGAATATCACAAGATTTCCTGCAATAACAAGCCCATTAGTTTTCCCTCTCGCCAAGGACTTTTCTCTAATGCACTCTGCTCTCCAGACAGTCAGGTGCTTGCAAGAACAATCCTTCACAAAATTCATCTTGTAATGGTAGAAACAATAATAACACTTTCCGATCTAGTCAAAGCAGAGCTTTATGCCCTTCACATAGTCCCCCCCAATTAGCTTTTAAGCTAATTAAGAGCTGAGAGAGGTTTTTATTCATATTGTAAACATCCTGTGAATATATGTGATGTATTTGAGTGAGTAAAATGAAGTAAAATGTGAATGATTATGGAAAGCAATAAAATTACATTATGTACAAAGGTAATAAGCAACCCTAAATGATTGCTGTTATTTAGGTCTGTAATTTCGGGTTCAACTAATTAATTAAAATCCTATTTAAAGTTCCTATGCGCACATTATTTTAACTGTGTTAGACTATACTGGACTAAACCTAGTCACTAATTAGACCAAATCCGGCTACTCTGTAGCTCTTCCCAAAAGTCTCCTTCAGGAACACATCTCATCAACTCACCCATGGAAAAACATCCATGTCAGTCTAACTCACAAACTACGTGTCGATGAAGGGGACCTTCAGGTCGGCTTTAGGCACACCAGTCGAAAAACCCACCCGTCCTAAAAGGCGGGGAAAAACGTCTGGAGGCCATAGAGAAATCTCATTCTCGGCCAATCTGAACGAGAGATCTCTGTTTTGAATCTAAAATGTGTCATTACCAACTATTTTAAGGACCTTACTGCCAATCAGGTCCTGGTTCATTATTCTTATTCACCACAATATTTGTAACAGAAAACATTGACCATGTTGAAACTCTGAAGCTGAATATCACTAGAATGGATGCTCCCATTCTATCAGAGTTCATAAACAGCTTAAAACAATTCAGAACATTAAAACGACATAAAGACAAACTTAGAGTTATAACAGAAATTGAAAAAAACATCAGTTAAATTCTCAGCAGCAAAACAGTGTAGTTCAGTCTCTGTCCTTGGTCTTCCTGGACCTTCTTTAGTCTCTTAGATTGGTTCTTTTCAACTTTATTGCTCTGGCATCGCATTTATCCCGATTCAGGGTCCAACAAAGTCTTCATGTGTCCATAGGTCTCTGAGTCCAACGCCCAAAAAGGTTACTTGTACAGCCAGTCTCTGGATTGGTGTCATCCTGAGAAGACAGAGAATACTGACCAGTATCGTGCTAACCCATGACATTAAAGTACCACATGTCTAATTAAACATCCTTCGTCCATATATTCCATATAATTGTATTCTTGATGTCTCCATAGTCCGATTCCTGTTTGTGTCCACTTTCACGTCCGATTAACTGCTCCACATATTCCCCTCTAACTCATACAAAACTCTAAAAAAATTAAAGAATATGAAACCAACTAATGTTTCTAGTAACAAACTTAAGTTGTGCACAAAGGAGATTGTTGTAACTTCAGGGTCAACCCAGGCCAAAATAACAACCAAAACAGATCTGCCTTTTATGGATAAACTTACCTGTTAAAAGAAATTGAAACCAAATACATTCATCTTACCTTCCTAAATTAACAAAAAATGAGGAAACTGAAAACGTTGTTCAACAAAAATGGCAGTTAGACCCTTATTAATCTCCTTTTAGTTACTACAAATATACAATAGATAAGGGGCCTCTTTAGAAATAGAATAAATGGTATCAAACCATAAATTGGGTTTCCATCAGAAAAAACATTCTTCTAAAAGCTCTTTTTCCCAGGTCCTCAACGCCTCCTTTATCAACGAAGGGTATGACGTTGAACAGGGTCAATTTGACTTTCACCTCTCAAACTCACAGCCCCGAGTAAAGGAATCTCAGAAAACTGAAAATAGAGAGATCTGAAAATTTGCTCATTTTTTAGTTATATAATCAATATATATTCATAAGGTTCTTAAGACTCAGGGTTTTCAAAAACATGCAAAAGAAGCCTCCAGATCAACGAAGGGTAACGTTCTGTAGGGAAGTTAGCAAGGATAGTTCAAGCAATCACCTTTTTCCCTGGAAGCATGCTTAGTGCCATTCTAACTCACCCTATCAGCACAAATTTTGTCCTAAACTATGTATTTCTCAGACATTATCCTGAAAAGAGATAGATTGACATTGCTAAGTACTTTGTTTTTTGTTTTTTTTTGTACAGTAAGTTGAAAAATCCTCAATTTGATCCAGTTCCTGAAAATAGTATGTCTGGTGCGCGTTTTATTATCGTTCAGAAATTAGACATTTTATAAAACCATGTGTGACCTTACCTCATGTGTTATTCTATTCTTTAAATGATCTAATAAACTTTTGACTTAACACCCATTTGATCAGAAAGATGCATAAGAACATTTAGATGTGTTATTCAGGCTTCACAGATAAGCTCAGGTTTCCCATCTCATTCAACTTAAGTCATGAGCCTTGTCATTTTTGTACTTTAAATGGTCCTCTCACTCACAGTTAAATAATCTTTTTTTTGATATTAGATTATTTTTTTTTTTGGGGTAAAAAAGTCTTGTTGCCTGGTTCTAAGAAATTATGGAGGTTTTTATAGGTTTGCCTTAGCCAAGTTGTTAAAACAAACCCTTGGGGCCGTGGCCGAGTCACTAAAAAAAACCTAGCCCAATTTTCCCAATCCCATTGTAATATTAGGGGAAGAGCAGCCGTTAACAGGAGTGATTGTCGGACTGTGAACGACTGCGTTGGCTACCAGTCGCCCAAAACCCCCGGTTTGACAAAGGGGCGAGATTTCGGGATGTAGGCTTCGGGGTAGGGAGTCTTCCCGAACCAGTTTTAAACAAAAATTTCAGTGAACCTTTAGTAAACTTTTCGGGTTTTGGGGAAGTCCGGACCCTTTTGGATGGAAACTGGATTGAGCAACCCCTTAGAAATGGAAGTAGGTGGGGGGGGTTTAGCTATCGGACAACGAAAATGCTTAGTGCCCATTCTAACTCACCCTATCGCACAGATTTTGCCCTAGACATTTATTTTCAGCATTATCCTGAAAAGATAGATTGACATTGCAAAGTCTTGTTTTGTAATTAAGTCAAAATAAGTCGAAAAGTCTCAATTTGATCCAGTGCCTGAAAATAGTATGTCTGGTGCGCATCTTTTTTTCTAAAGAAATTAGTCATCTTAAAAACCGGTGTGACCTCCCCCTCATGTGTTTTTTAAATTTCTAATCGATCTCATAAACGTCTGATTTAAACCCCCCCTTTTTGGGTTAGAAAGATCATATTTTCCACGAAGTTTTCCCTTTTTTAAACAGGTCAGATGAACTTTAATTTTGAAGTTTCTTCTATTTTTAATTTATCGATTTCAGTGATATTTTAAGTCAAACTTCATTTGTTATTTAAGCTTTCAGCTGGAGAAGCCAGCTTTCAACACTGTTTTTGGTTTTTACATTCTTGTATTGGGTTGAAAAATAGTATCTCCATAATACTAACCTAATTTAACCCACGTTTCTTTACAAACTCAAATTTTTATGAACACTGTCTCTCTGCCAGTATTTTCAGTTTTCTTTCAGTTAACAGCTGGCACCATCCAGAGATCACAGCTCCGTTAGGATTTGTTCCTCCGCACATTCTTTATCAAAAGTTTGTTTTAACTTCTATGGGCCAAAGGTTTAGCCCCTTTTTCATCTATATTCGGGCGAAAAACCCAATGGGGCCAATTTGTGCTCGTGCAAGGAATGTTTGGGTTTGGCATTGTCTCTCCAACTCCTGGGATTCTAAAAAATAAATAAATAAAAATAAAATAGTGAAAAGGCAGTTCATTCCCCCCTCCCCACAAATAAACCTTTATTTTTTGGGCAGTCGAGACTTCGTTTTTAGCCAATCAACACGCGTATTTTTAACTAACAAAGATTATGTTAATTTTAATTTTTCTGTTCACACAGTCAAAAGGTTCACCATCCAGACCACATTTGTACTTTCTCTATTTGGCGAAAGAGATGTCAAAACTTTTTTTTGCCTTAAAAGGAACATGCTAAGATCTTTCCTTTAGTGGGAGTCTCACCTCAATTCGTTTTATGTTTCCTGGGTGTGGGTTTTTTCTTATCAACTTTCCCAAAATCAAAACCTTTTTTTTTAGTGCTTTTGTGCTTTTTGTGCTTACTCACTCGTTCTGGGATCTAATCCAAAAAACCCTTTCCCGATCATCCCCCTTTTGAAGAATTTTCCTTGACTTACATTCTAGCTAATATGTTAGAGGTTAAACTTCCCACCAGTTTTTTGGGATTGGGAAAAACACATTCAATCAGAAAAACTGTCATAATTTGCCATTACTATTGTTATTTAAATGTTTTTAACTTTGTTGTGCATCTGTCTTCCTATCCCTAAATTCTTTAATTTTGTCATCTGTTAGTCCTTATCATGTAGCGTATAAAGTCTAATCTCCTTAATTTTTTTAACTAATTTTAAAATGTATTCATGCAAGAGGATTAAGATCAAGTTATCGTTTTGTTATAATTTTGGCTCATGGTTCTACTTCCAGATTTCTAGAAATATTGTTCTGTTGTCATTATGAAGGGAAAAAAGTTGTTTCCTATGCAACAGTTTAAAGAGTTCTAATTTCATGACATATTTCATGCTTCCTGTTCTACAACACATGAAATTGAGCCAAATGCTGTCTGCTTCCAGTTGTTGTTGGACAACTTTTATCACAAGAATGTTCAGGATTTCCTCAGAGTTTTAGCTGACTCTCTCTGTAGTTGGTATAACAGTAATCTGCATAATAATCCCTAAATGCACCATGATTGGATCTCTGTTTTAACCTCGCACCTTTGCAATGATCATTATCCTTAAAGAATTCTTGTAATCACTAACCGTATGATTGATTTTGCGCACAAATCATCGTTCGTTCAGCTTTTTCCCAGTTCATTCATTTCTCAATGTAAGTTGCATGTTAATCATATTGATTTTGCAGTTATTTTTCAAGTGGTGGCTTGTAAGTAAAGGATTCTAAACTCTATTTTTCCCTTTACATCTGAAAATACTCTAAGTCTCCTGATGATCAAATTTCAAGGTTAAATTTGTGACAACGATAAAGAGCCAAATTCTTTTCCCAGTAATCCTCAACAAAAACAAATAAATAATACTCCTTCGACCAAAGACTCAGAATTGCCAGTTCTTTTTTCTGTTGAAAAAATTTTCTGTTGAATTTTATCCACTAAAAGCGTACTTTTATGCAAGTCACCTCCAGTCTAACATCATAAACAACTATCTGAAGTTGTGAAATGTTTCTCAATGTTCCACAGTTCCTCAACAATTCCTCAACATATTTTTGATGCCTCTAATCCTTAGGAAAGCAAATTTGTCCTATCACTGATGTTTTTCAGCAATTTTACATTCAGCACAAATACTTAACAGGTAAAAAAAGGAAGAATATGCAAAAGTATAATTCGTTGAAAAAACTCGCTGGTTTTTCCATTTGGCAAATCAAGAAATATTAAATTAACTTATTTTTGTGTTATCCTAAACATAATGTGTGAATTAAGTAGGTCTATATTATTTGAATAATATTTATGTCCAAAGTCAGTAACTTCCATTAAAGGTTATTTTCTTACCATGCCAAGATGTTCTAATTTATGTTTAGCCTATTTTCCTACTTTCCTTTTGTAAAGGTAACTACGTCACAATAAGTCAAATATTTCAAGTGATCCATGCCTAGTTTGCTGCCTAGTTTGCTATTTAGTCCCCTTAGCAACTGAAAATAGTTTGTAAATGTCCTTTCATTCCCGTGTTGTCCTAGGTATGTGAATGCTTTACTTTTCAAAGGTAGTCGACACATGGATTGTATTGTAGGAATGACTCAACGGTATCCCTATGGCCACCTCCAGTTTCAATTAGATAAATCATTAAGCAACATTACGGCTGTTACTGTACCTTACCTTCCCCTATGTAACAGAGCATTTGATAACATTTGTATGTCTTCCATTGGAACAAGGTGGGTAAAATGCGAAAGATTAGCAGCTTCTGAAAAAAGGAAAGAGAAAACGTAAGCAATACAGTTAGTTATTTGTTAGTCAGATTTTAAATGCAACTCATGCAGTCAAACCCTGGGCCTGTTTGTGTTACTTAATAGTGAGGCTGAATCTGTTCCAACATGAAACATCTCTGGTGCCATAATGTTCATCTGTGTCGCTGCACATAGTTCATAGTTGATAGTTTCAAAGGAGATCATGGTAACATCGGACTTGTACCTATTTCTTATGTAGAAAGAACAAAGAAAAGAAATTAATTAACAACGAAGCTTTGCAGAAATTCACATTTCTTTTTATATTAAAATAAGATTCCCATAAATTAAAACAAAAATTTAGAAAAACAATAAAGGATTCAAATTAAAATGAAAATAGTAGCTTAAAATTTAATGGAAAGATATATATTAAATTTCCAACCAACAGCTAATCTGCTTCTGAACTCATAGAGACTGTTCTAATATCAGTTCTTCAGCTTTTAAGGTCAAAGCATCAACGGTGAAACATTTATGTTAAATACCGAGTGTGTTTCGTAGTAGTAACCTAACCTGTCTATTAACATTATATATATACATCTTCTCAGGCTCTCTTCCGCCCCCCTTTTATAATGTCTTGGTGAGTGGGGCGTGAGAGATTTTGCAACTTTTGACTTTGTTTGACTCCTAATTCCCATTACAGTATTTGCTCAAATGCAGTTTGAATTTGTTTAAAATGTCTGGTTACTCTGAGCTTTTTAATTTGTCCTATTTTAACGTCTTTAATATCTTATATACCTTTATAAAGCGAAATTGTTTTTTTTATCATTAGTTGGACTCAAAACAATTAAATTTATTTGCTAAGGAAAGAACTCATGATGGCCTCAATGTTTGTTCAGTAGCGTTCAATGTTGTAACCATTTTAATTCAATTCAGAAATAGTTCTTTAGTCCCCAAGTGTTTTAATAAAAAAATTTTGGGCCCAAAGTTTTTTTAATTATTTTTTTTTTAAAAAGATTGAGAGTACTGGTTTTTTTCTATATTTTTAAACAAAAAAAGTGAATTAATGATCAAGTAAATCTTTTTAGCACATCTTGCTTTTTATCTTTACAGCCTTGGTCTGATCTGGCTGGGTGTTCAGCGAGGCTTTTTGCTGCTCTGTCCAGAGCCTTGTTAAGTGTGTGGAGCCTATTCCTTTGCTCCTTTTTATTTGGTGGGCCCCAGCTTTGTTCTCTGTCACTGAGGTCTGAGCAGGCCGGGGGCCCCGTGCTCTGTTGTCACCAGGTTTCTGCTGGGGTGTTTGTTTGGTTCTCCGGGGTTAACGGGCTGAAATTCACTGGAATCAGTCGGGAAAAAATACCGGGCTTCCTTCGGGAACTTTGCCTCGACCCCACAAAACCAATATTTTCAACCCTCTGCCATAACAGAACATTTCCATTTTTAAATGGCTGCAGTATTGTTTCGCAAGATGATTCATTTTTTTTTTGTTTTTTATTTATTTTTGTATTATTTAAGCAAAAAAATTTGTATTTGAAATTGATCGCCATGTTTTCAAAAACTTTGAGAAACACATTTAAATTTTTCGACTTTCTAATAATAATTTTGTTGAGGGGAAAATTTGGCAAAAAAAAGGCAAAGTTCTCCCAATGCAAATCCATAACATCACCTTTGTAATTTTAAATGATAAGGCGATGTTTCTACATATCATAAGCCAGTTTAAATTGCAATTCTATCCTTTTAACTGTTTCCTTATTTATTTGGTTTTTCCCCTTTAGTCAGTTTCATTCTTCCCAATGTTCATCCAAAAAAACAACAATTTGGCATGGCCAACTCAAAAACTCTAGAAATTTTTTTTTCCTAAGTAAATTGATTCCTGTCAAACACAAGCCCTCTTCACCTTCCCTTTGATATTGACATTAAATCAAGTGTATTCTTTTTTTTTTTCCTCTTGTTTGTTACACCCTCACTTTCTGACTTTTACATTTTTCAACAAAAAAAATCACAACCTATATTACATTAAAAAAAAATTTTGATACTAACTTAGCAAAGGGTAAAGCTACTATATAGTATGATCCCCCCATTAAGGCTATGAAAAAAGTTTGAACCTGATCCAAGATTTAAAAAAATTCAGTATGGCCAACACATGCACATTTCATACGCTTTCATGCCTCAACACAAAAATCTAGTCGAACCTCCTTTCACTCAATCACGTGATCAAAGCCATTCATAAACCCCCTCCAACTTCATACGTTCTTACACTTCATAACCAACCTGATTTTTCCCCGGGGAGTTTGACCTAATTTTTAGTATTGTTGATGTCCCCAATTGATCAATTCTCTTACTTTGTGTAAGCGCACGAGTTAATTGTTTGTTTAACTCACTTAGTCCTTTTAACAAGATCACATTACTACTTCTGGCAGAACCCGGATTACCACTGCTCACCTAGAGATCCCCCCTTTTTCAACGAAAAAGAAACACTGCAATCAACATTGCAAGCTCCTTATCATGTACATGTAAAATTTCAACAGCTGTGGCCTTTTCCCAGCGCTTTTTGCACTCCGGACATCACACGGAGGCAACATATTCTCTTACTTCAACTTAAATCCACCGGCTGTTTTCTGAAGGTCTCCTACGTACCTTTTCTAACAAGTTTTTTATATATATATAAATTAGCTGTCTCTTTCACGAGAAGGCTTAATTCTCGGAGCTATTCAGTATTTTGCCAAGCACTAAATGATAGGCTTAGGCCCGCCTTGACACCACGACCAGCCGGGGGTGCGCAAACTTTATTTTAAGACTGCCTCAGCCAATTCCAACTTTATGTTTTTTGGCAGTCTTCCTGCATGCAGGAAACCGTGAACACTGTGAGAAGAGAGAAAAAAGAGAGAGACCAAAGTCTCTATCTATAGCCTCCTCAGTCGAGGGCCCCTGGGTGGCTGAAATTCTTTCAACAAGAAGAGAGACAAGAACTCACCCTCTCCTGTTGTGGCCCGAACCACGCCTGCCAGGCCCCCTCTCCAAGGAGGTGACCGCAAACCTCTCCCTTGTAGATTGAAATCACGCGGGGTCCACCAATATTTTAGGAGCGGGCAAGTCCGATTGCTGAGTTAAAACAATCAAAACATAACTCAAAATATTCTCTCTCAAACAGCCTCACGGGAGGAACTTTTTAATTCTTCAAAAAGCGCACAGAATCATCCTTCAGCAAAATCCAAGAACCCTGCCCTCAGTTCCTACAGGGCGGTTTGTATACAGATACTCAACATTGGTGTGTAAATTGGGTCTGTATGACCAATTGAAATCAATTTCATTTTATGTAATACTCTGGGATCCACAACATTGCTTCTCGTCTCTGTCTACATCTGGAAACATCAGATTGCATACGTGAGGTTTTATAATAACATTCTCTGACTTATCTGGAGCCTTGTAATTCCAATGTCCAGTGACCCTGGCCTGCAGTCCATGAAATTTCCTGGCTGAACTGCCACTAACCAAGCCATTATTCTTTTCCTCTCACAAGAATTTTCCCTAATGTAATCTGTTTTCCCAAACAGACAGCTTTGCATGTCTCCACTCAGAGTGAACTTATTATACTCATTTTACTATGGTAAAAACAATAATAGCACTTTAGCTTTAAGCCTCAACAGTACATACATTCCAATTAACCCTAACTATCAAACAGTGCAGTCAGATTCAGTTTATTATTCAAATTGGTTAAAAACAATTTCTATCCAACAAAACCCAGCAGACTGCGTTGAGTCATGGACTTGCAGTATTCACTCCTCCTGGATCAGCATGTAGAGACAGTGGACAGAGGTTTGCATTGACCTTGCATCAATCTCTCATACTGAGCATGCATGTAGCGACAGTGGAGAGGAAAAACTCCCTTTTAACCGGAAGAAACCTCCAGCAGAACCAGGCTCAGTGTGAGCGGCCATCTGCCACGACCGACTGGGGGTTAGAGAGAACAGAGCAAGAGACACAAAAGAGAACAAATAAGCCTGGGATCTGGGAAGTACTTTTCAATGGAAGGACAATGTAGACTTAATGGAGTAGCTCCAGGCTAAGCAGACAGCTAAGTGAATTAACTCTGAGCCAGTTTTAAGGTTTAGAGTATGAAAGAGAGTACATACAATTAGTCATAGTAAATGCTTAGTCAGTAGCGATGTCTAGAAGAGAGAGACTTAAACACTTAAAGACAGGGCCAAGAGAAGAAGAGCATTAAGTTGTTGGCAGCAGCAGCTTCGTCAATGTCCCCTTCCAGAGAGGTGCTACAGCTAAACAGAGCAGAGCCAGATGTAGCTTCTAGGAAGAGAAAAAATAGAGAGAGAACATTAAAAGCTGAAATAACAGCAAATAACACAAAATTGTAGAATAGTATGATTATGTAGCAGAGAGAGTGAAAGTTGTCATTATGTCCCCCAGCAGTCTATGCCTATAGCAGCATAACTACAGAGCTAGCTGAGGATAACCTAAGCCACTCTTAACTATAAGCTTTATCAAAAGGGAAAGTTTTAAGCCTAGCCTTAAAAGTAACCAAAAGGCAACCAAAGTGCTGTACAGGTGAATAAAAAATCAAATAGAAGATAAAAGTATCAAGAAAATAAAAGCAGTAAACAATAAAATCAGCAATAAAAGGGACAGAAAAACAAGGACTGGCCTAAAGGTTATGCTCTCTGCAATAAATGCCAAAAACATGAGTTTTAAAAACATGAGTCTTTTAAATGGCTTTAAAAAATATATGTATGTGTCTTTAGTTAGCAGATGGGCGGCTGAACATTGAGCCAACTGAAAACGGTAAAAAAGAAACTAATCAATCCCACTATAGAGGGAGCTGCAGTTGTCCAGTTTAGAAGTAATAAAAGCGTGAATAAACCTCTCAAGGACATCATGAGGAAAATCATCTGTGACTTTACTGATAATACTAAAGATGATAAAAGCAAGGCTGGACTACTACACTGACCTGTTTATTGAATTTAAAATCTGAGTCAAGGATCACCCCAAGATTCCTAACCGACACACAGCCAGAAGAGTCTAGTGATCCAACAGCACTGCTGCATCCTGTCAGCGGGTCAGATTTATCAAATAAAATGACCTCTGCGTTTTCATCGTTTAAAAAAAGTTCAGCTCTATCCATGTTCTTACATCTGCCAAACACTTTGACAGCCTCTCCACTAACTGGGATCCACAAAATTTTAATGGAAGAAAACCTGATTGTCATCTGCATAAATGGACAATAAAGCAACAATAAATGGAATGACACATTATATTTCTAAAAAATAGATCCCACAGAGAGAATACAGAGAGAATAAAATATGACCTAATGTGGAGCCCTGAGGAGCAACAGAGGATGAAAATTGTCCCAACTGGAAAGAGAAAGTTTAATTGGACAAATAGGAACCATTCTCTGGCTGTGCCTTTAATACATACAGACTGCCCCAGTCTAGATTAGAATGTCATGATCTACAGTGTGAAAAGCAGTAGTAGTATTGAAAAGAAACAGCTGAATCACCAGAACCAGCAGTTCAGCAGATCAGTGAATACCCTTCTACGAAGCAAACACAGCATACAAGATTTATTTTCCTGTATTTATTAACATTAAAATCACCAAATGTCCACAGATAGCGTTTCTGTGGACTTGCTCCCGTGTCATCTGGTGGAGGAGACAGGTATTACAGCTCCAACTCGGATTTCAAAATTGCATCTCGGTCTTCATTTATTTCAGAAAGTTATTGTGTATTTTTTTCCTCTGCTTTTGACTTTAAAGACATTAAAATTAATATTGAGATGATTACAGAACCAAACACTGACTGCAGTTCTACTTCTCTTATTGGGTGGCTGGAGTTTTAATTAATTGGATAAAAGGAGTGTAGGCAGGGCCCAATACTTAATTTGAGAAAACGCTGTTTTAGACTACATAAAAAAATGTCCCAAAGCGGTAAACAAAGGTGTTTTGTCAGGACATTGAACACCGTCAAGCATTAAAAAATGGCGTTCAATGACCAGAAAAACACAGGTTTTTTTCCGTGTTCAGTGGGTGCTCTTAAAACTGCACATTAAAGGGCACTTAATGGGATTTTATGGCGTCCTGACTTATAAAGACGGCGTTTTTTGCGTGACTTTTTAACCAGACACGTGGTAAAAGTAGCGTTTTGTGGCACTGTTGGCTTGCCATACAGTATCTGATTGGGAAACGCGAATCGACATAACACCTGTTCTTTCCTCTCCTGCGGCGCTTCACTGCGCAAACAGCTAGTGAGCGCTTCACCAAAATGTCCAATAATTCCACTAATGATGCGACAAAAGTGGGTAGTAGATACGCTGAAGTTGTTCCCCCGATGTTTAAGAGTTCATCTCTGGTGAAAGAGCTTCGGGAATCACAGCAGCAAACGGCCTCACCGCACAAAAACAAGACAAAACATAGCGCTCCTAACATTGAGGCAGCTATGCATAGCGCCATCTTGAAGATATAAACAGTGTTTTTAAATATGCATTTGACATGGCCCTGGTCGCTCGAATGACTGGAACTGATGCTCTACCCCAGTATCAGAATGTAGTCTTGGTCAAAACCTTCAACGACAATTCACTTTAAGTCAATATTACAAAAACCAAGAAGTTGTGCTGCTGGGACAGAGCCAAAGAGGACGGGTCATCACTCTTCCAGCCCCTTGTCATTCAGGGCCAGCAGGTAGAGCAGATGGAGTCTTTTAAATACCTGGTAACTGAAGTTAAGTAACACTTCAGTTTCCAGGTTTAAAAAACTTTTTTTTTTTAAAGACTTCATTTATAAAAAAAAAAAAAAAAAAAAAGGCACAACATTTCCACCTACAGAGAAAACAAAATCATCTTAGGTCACACACACAGGTGGTACGTCACACTTTTTAGTGAGTCCCAAAACTGTTCCGATCAGTGGCTCTGCTGCCTTCCAGTTTGGTGAGCATGGCCTCAAAAGAGGCTGTTCCCACCATTGATTTTTTTTACTGTCATTTACCACAGGACACATTGTGGTCTTCTGGTGTCCTTCTAGTGTCTTAAGATGATCCTGGATGCTGCCACAAGACCAACCAGAACAACTAAAAAGACTCCTTGTGAGATGTTCAGCATTTGAGTTCTGTCTCCCAATAAACACAATTCTGAAGTCCAAGCCACATCTAAAACAGGCAGTCAAAACCTCCAAAACTTTGGTCCAAAAAGGTGTAACCAAAGAACATTCCCAAAATAATGTAAATATGGTCCCACCTCTTTTATTCATTTCAAACACAAATTTTGTGTCATTAGTTCCATTCTGTGCAGCCTGCTAGGAGTATGACAGTATCTATGCAACACCTTATACTGAATAAATTTATTTCTGGCCCCCTTTACTATTTTACCACTGTCTGATAAGGCATTTAAACATTTATTCTCAAATCCCTCTGCCAAAAATGTTTGATGTTTCATGAGTCACCACCAAACTATAAATTTAACAATATATAAAACTGAGAAGTCACGTAATGATCCAGTGGTAACCTAATATAAAAGTAATGTCTCATCTGTAAATATTTTCACAAATTTGCTCTACCTTCCAATTTAAATGTACACGTTGAATTCAGTTTCATTTAAGTTTATTTACATAGTGCCAATTCACAACATGTCATCATAAGGCACTTTAGAAAAGTGAATTCAAATACATACATCCCAATTGATCCTAGTTGTGAAACAATGCAAATTCAGTTTATTATTCAAATTGGTAAAAAAAAAATTTGTCTATCTAAGGAATCAGAATCAGAATCAGCTTTATTGCCAAGTTTGTACATACAAACAAGGAATTTGACTCCGGTACACTTTGCTCTTTGGTTTTTGTTTTTGCACTACAGAATATACATATTTACAATGTACAATATACACATATATAAATAAAAAGGTGCATTTGCAACATCTGTATGCTGTTGTTTTGTATTTTATTGTATGTTCAAACAGAAACAGCCGGGGGAAGAAACTGTCTCTGTGGCGGCGGGTTTTTTGTGAACAGCGCTCTGTAGCGTCGGCCTGAAGGCAGAACTCAAAAACAGTTTATGTGCGGGGTGTGTGGGGTCTGCAGAGATTTAGCAGCTTTTTTCCTGACCTTAGACCTGTATAAGTCTTGGATGGAGGGAAGGTCAGCCCTGATGATTCTCTCTGCAGTCCCCGATTGTTCGTTGCAGGGCTGGACCTGTCCTGTTTTGGGATGAACCAAAAACACACGGAGATGGATGAAGACAGGACAGACTGAATGATGGCAGTGTAGAGGATGACCAGCAGCTCCTGTTTGGAGGTGGGACTTCTTGAGTTGCCTCAGGAAGTACAGTCTCTGCTGGCCCCTTCTTCCCAACCGTGTCTATGTGTGAAGACCATCTCAGGGCCTCAGAGATGGTGGTTCCCAAGAACCTGAAGTGATCCACAGCCGAAAGGTGTTGTTTAGGATGGTGAGGGGGGTGTATGAGGTGGTGTTTTCCGAAAGTCCACTACCATCTCCACAGTCTTGAGTGGGTTTAGTTCCAGGCAGTTCTGACTACACCAGTGTACCAGCCGATCCACCTCCTGTCTGTATGCCAAAACTCATCACCGTCCTGGATCAGTCCCCAAAGACAGTGGTGTCATCTGCAAAATTCAGGAGTTTCCCCGGACAGTCCGCTGAGGTGCAGTCATTTGTGTACAGGAGAAGAGGAGTGGGGATAGAACACACCCGGGGGGCCCAGTACTTATTTATCGGTTCGGGAGAAGATGCTCCCCAGTCTCACCTGCTGCTGTTGGTCCGTCAGGAAGCTGTTGATCCACTGACAGGTGGAGGCTGGGACGTTGAGCTGGGTGAGCTTCTGGTGGAGGATGTCTGGTATGATGGTGTTGAAGGCCGAGCTGAAGTCTACAAACAGGATCCTGGCGCAGGTCCCTGGGTGGTCGAGGTGTTGCAGGATGAAGTGTAGACCCAAGTTAAACCTAGCAGATTGAGAATGTAGCAGAAAGAGTGAAAGTTGTTAGCATAAGCCTATAGCAGCATAACTACAGAGATAGCTCCGGATAACCTAAGCCACTCTAACTATAAGCTTTATCAAAAAAGAAAGTTTTAAGCCTAGTTTTAAAGGTAGACAGAAAACAGGGTTAACAAGCTCTGGGTAGAAAGCACATACCCTGAGTAGACCTACTCCACTCTATCACACCCAGGGTTTTTTGTTTCAGAACACGGGGTAACGCTTGGGTTACTCAACTCTGAGACAAAGTTGCCCAGAGTTAAGCATGAGCGCGAGTAAATAAGAAGCCCAATGGAAGGCAGATAACACGATTCACCATGGCAATGGCAGGAAAAAGAAGCCTTCAAGTGCATATTTCTTGCCGATGGAATTAGAAAGATTAATGATGCCATATGAAGAATATTGGCACATGTTTAAGAAGAAAATCAAAATTGTTTCTGCAGCAAAACAGCAAGTTAGTGTGGCAGAGACCAAGTCAATGCGTGAGTGTGATTTGACGGAGAATTAAAGTTGAATTCTCAATCCTAGACTTATTTAACATCCTAAATAAAAAATAATACAGTGTGTGTGTGTGTGTGTGTGTGTGTGTGTGTGTGTGTGTGTGTGTTCCTGTCTTGGGATCACAGTGAGAACCATTTTCCCGATTTCACCATCAAATTGAAGACCGTTGGTACCAAAGTGAGGACATTTTGCTGGTCCTCACGACCTATTTTGCTAACGGTTAGGTTTAGGACTAAGGTGTGAATTGAGTTTAGGTTAAGGTTAGGGTTAGGCATGCACTGGTAATGGTTAGGTTTAGGGTTATTGTCAGGGTTAGGGCATTGAAAGGGTTGAAAATGACTGAAAATGAATGGAAGTCAATGGGAGTCAACACATGGTCCTCACTACATGTAGCAAAACAAGAGTGTGTGTGTGTGTGTGTGTGTGTGCGCGTGTGTGTGTGTGTGTGTGTGTGTGCAATAAATGTGTGTCTATGTGCAACCCAGAAGGCACAAAAAGGACATGGCAGCAAAAAAATGTGAAATATAAAAATCTAGTTAAAACAGGTAGGGTTCAGTTATAAGCTATTGTATTGTTTAACCTTCACTAGCTGAATTACACAGCACGAATTGCACGTATGCAATTAATGACATGTAAGAAGTTAAAGGTTTGCTCATGACTTAATATGAAATAGGGTAGACATGCAACTGAAAGTGATATATATTTTTCTGCCCCTAAAGCTTCATGTGAAACAGCTGCACAAGGTCTGCTCACAAGAATTATCATTTTCAAAATGAATTTGTTTTACAGGGTCTCATTTCCCCACCCTGCCATGAGTTCGCAAATGCCGCATCTGTCACGAGCTTCTTCCTTCACTTCCCGGAAACACGAACCTTCATCCACCAAGATGGCGACGTTGGTTGTAAGCAGACCACCTATCGCGGGTTTCAGTTTCGAAAACTGTAAAAGGTAAACGGTTTTAAACCTATCAAAGTCCCGTCAGAATAATGATATTATTGTGTACAACGTGTTTAAGCCTTCGAACTGAGGTAGTATGTTTATTATACGTGATTTAAAACGGCTTGGAGATGCTAGCTCATGTGAGGTTGCCTTACAATGACTAAGGATTTTCCGGGCCGCCGTAAGACTCGCTTATTTCTCATGCTAGGATTCCGTTCCCCTGTCTGTAATAAATGTGTTTAATGTATCATTTTATTTACAAACGAAGTAAGTTGAACCTCATTCAGGAATTTATTTATTTTCATTTCTACTGTACAGCAGTTGTTCTAGTGTAGCTCCGCATCGGCTGAAAAAGCACAGCAGGCCACCAAAGCCACCTAAATGATGTGTTTAGAATACCCGCAAACCTAATATCAAAATATAATAAAACATCTGAGCTGCCCTGAAGCGTTTAACCTTATTGTAAGTGCTTTGAAAGATACGCGATTGACGTTCACGTATCTTATGATTTTCATGTCAATTAGATGTTTTGATTTTTAAATAGAGTTCAAATATGTTGAGAGAACACAAGTGACCCCTTTCTGGTGTTGACATTTTGTACCGTTTACACTGATACAATCATTTATTCATACTCATGATTTAATGTTTGATTTCAGAAATGTGCTTTTGGAAGGTGAAGCCAGTAAACTGGGATGCAGCTTGCCTGCTGCACGAAAAACCGGAACCACCATTTGTGGTGTAGTCTTCAAGGTTAGTGACAAAACAGATGCAGAAAATCAGAAAAAATTGCCAGTTTTATCCAGTCTGTATGTTTTTATATTTAGATCCACTGATCAGGCTTTGCTCATAGCGAGGTTCGGCCCCTCAAAGAAAAAGAAATCAAGGAGCAAAAGCCCTAAAAAAAATTTAAAAAAAGGTAAATACGTTTTGGCCAGGCTCTTTACTTAGACCAAAGTTTGCTCTGTCCTTTGACAGCCTTGATTTAGTTCAAAATCGCCCGTGCTGGAAGTGTAAGATTATCTTTGTACAGTTGTGTAAATTAATTTCCTTGTGAAAGTTGTTTTTACAGGTAAATGTCAATAATTAATTCTCTGTGCACAGATTTAGCATTTTTTTGTTGACATGTACATTTGAGCTGTGCTCATCCTGCTTCATTTTACACTGTAGACAGCATGGTCTTAGTGGGAGAACGTGCACAGCTTCACACAACGTGTGTGTGTCTTTGTGTCATTGTTTCAGTTGAATAATTAACTTTTATTCAAAAAGACTTACAAGTGAAGAGTACTGCACTTTAGTATCTGTTACCGCACGGTGAAGTAACACTGAAAAATCCAGAACTCTACTCTGGTCAGTGAAAAAGCCTGAAAAATAAACCCAGAAACCTTGCTTGCAGGTATTCGTGAGTCAGGTCAAAGTTTGGAAAACGAGTATTTTGGATTAGTGAGCTGGTGTGCACTGCTGAAGAGCTGTTATCAATGCTGAGTTGATTGGTATGCTGTGTTTCCAAATTGCTGAAAAGTAAACACATATTTTCAAGAAAAAAGGGGGCTTTGCAGGTCAGGCTGCTCTGTCTTGTCTTCTACCTCTTTGTAGTAATGATAAAATGTGTATCCTTTAATATGAACTAATTATGAATGAATTAATATTGGAATAGTTTGTAAATAACATATACAGTGAAGGACTGGACCTCTTACTTAATGTGAAACATAATGCATGTCCTCTCAGTGCTGTGGACTCATAAACCTAATGAACTTAATCACATTAATGATCTAAATTCGCTCATATTTGCCTTGTTTATTAGAAGAATTGCTTTACATTGCCTAGAACAGTACATGAAGAAGTTACAGGGAGATTTACAGAGTCTAAGATATGTTTTGATTTTGTGTTCAGGATGGTGTTGTTCTCGGTGCCGACACCAGAGCCACTGAGGGCATGGTTGTGGCTGATAAAAACTGCTCCAAGATCCACTACATCTCCCCCAACATTTAGTAAGTGCCAGCTCACCTCTGTTATGAACTGTCAATAATAAATCTAGATGTCTCCTATTTTTAACAGAGATGTGCTTTATCTTTATATTATTCTATACACAACCTTTTGTACTTATTATATATCACAGCAGACATATGAAATAGCTGATGTACTTCTTACTGCATTGTGATGTTGTTGTCCAGCTGCTGTGGGGCAGGAACCGCTGCAGACACAGAGATGACCACTCAGATCATCTCTTCCAACCTGGAGCTCCACTCCCTTTCCACAGGCAGGCTTCCACGTGTGGCCACAGCTAACCGCATGCTGAAACAGATGCTCTTCAGGTAGGCCTGTGTGTATGAAGAATACACATCCCCACTTTATCTAATCCACTGTCATAATTACCCCTGAAAACGAAGCTTGCCAGATCTGATTAAGTCTTAAACCTTAAGTGGACCCATTGCATCGTTATGTTTACTTTTGAATATCTATGCCTGCATACTGCCGTCTGTGGCAAAAACCAGGAGAAGACTGAGATCATTGCTGAGAATAAACTTATAACAAATCTCAACAGTGTTGGTTTGAATAAATATTGTGATAAAGAAAAAAATCAGTGTTGCTTGATACATATTTAGTGCACAGTTTTTCTCCACTTGTGGCCAGCAAGTGGAGAAAAGTTTGCTGTTTAGACATCTTTTTTCTTTGTCCATAACCCAAATCTTTACATATTATACTCTGAAATGTTAGAATTAGAATAATTAGTGCCCAGAGCACGAGTAACTGGCACATCTGCATAGGCACCATTAATGCTGTAAGATACATACAGGGGTTGGAGCAACATTCAAGTAACGTCTTCTTCAGGGAAATCCCTTCTTATTTCAGCAAGATGATGCCAAGCCACAATCTGCACATGTTCCAACAGCGTGGCTTCATAGTGAAGGAGTGCGGGTACTAGACTGGCCTGCATGCGGTCCAGTCCTGTCTCCCATTGAACATATGTGCAGCATTTTGAAGAGCGAAATACAGCAATGGAGACCCTGGACTGTTGAGCAAGTTTTACATTAAGCAAGAATGGGAAAGAATTCCACCTGCAAAGCTTCAACAAATAGTGTCCTCAGTTCCAATACGCTAATGGAGTGGAAGGTGATGCAACACCGAGGTAAACATGTCCCTGTCCCAGGTTTGTTGGGGCGTGTTGAAAGCATCAAATTCAAAAATTTTAAAAACCAAGTTTATCAGTTTGAATATAAAATATCTTGTCTTATTAGTGGATTCAGTTGAATGTAGGTTTTTCAGGATTTGCAAATCATTGTATTCTGTTTTTATTTACGTTTTACACAACATCCCAACTTAATTAGAATTAGGGTTGCAGTTCTCAGATTTTGAGTTTCCTCCTCTGCACATGCGTACTTTCACATACAGCAGTAGATTCTTTGACCAACAAGCAGGAAACCAATGCGTAGAGCTGGTGCTCTTTGCATCACACTGCAGTCGGTCTAAGAAAATACGTTTTTTTTTATTTAGTTTGTTTAATGGGAATAGCGCAGGGCGTGGTGCGTGGCATAGCGTGTTGCGATAGAGCGAGCGACCCAGCTGTGCCGGGGTCAGGACTTCAACCTGGAGAGATATGATGCATGTCGTCCTCCTCTCTCCACCCCACTTTCTGTCTGCTTACTTTGAAAAAATAACCAAAATAAAGGTCACTGAAAATGTAAATTCAATTATCAAGGATTTAATTTGTGAGTGAGCAGTTTTTTGTGTGTGTCATCAGGTATCAGGGCTACATTGGTGCTGCCCTGGTCCTAGGCGGAGTGGACTGTAATGGACCTCACCTATATAGCATCTACCCTCATGGCTCCACTGATAAGCTGCCCTACGTCACTATGGGTCAGTTTGTGTCAAATAATCAACCTAACAGAGCTTCTTATCTTTCTCATAGTTTAAATGCACACCTCAATTTAGTTTTGTGTTTATATTGTTTTTTTTGTTTCATTTATCTTCATTTGTATAAAGATATTGTTTCTAACATTTTCAGGTCCCAATAGGTATGGAAGCGAGTTTATCATTTTTACCTTTTACATAGTCAGTAATTTATACAATAAAATAGTTTCTCTTCAGCCTCCAGTTTAGTTTTTTTTTTATATATCCGATAAGGCAACCCAGAAGACTAAAGGTTATTTACGATTTAGTTCATTTTATTTTTCAATAAAATAGCTTTCTTCATTAATTGCACCCTTCTGATGCTCCAGCAGCTCTTAGTGTTGTCTGAAAGCTTAGCCTTCTGGAGATCATGCTTGCTATGACTTTTGTCTTCATCTTTGAATCAGTCAGTTTCACCTCATCCATTGATGAAAAAATGTCTATTTAAAGTGGAGGCCTTAAGATTCTGTGACCCAGTTCTTACTTTCCTTAAGGCTCTGGCTCCCTGGCTGCCATGGCTGTTTTTGAAGATCGCTACAAGCCAGACATGGAGGTGAGCCAACCACTCTTGTTGATTTGCTCAGTATAGAAATAGTTTCTAATTAGTTGTGACTGTTTTGTAAGGCTCTGCTTTTCACCTGGGCTTCCATGTTGTTTTCTGAAAGGAGGAGGAAGCCAAGCGGCTGGTCCGTGATGCCATTGCTGCAGGAATCTTTAATGACCTGGGTTCTGGCAGCAACATTGACCTGTCTGTCATCACCAAAGGCAATGTAGACTACATCAGACCCCACGATGAAGCCAATAAGAAGGGGATCAGGTGAGAACTACTGCTTTGATGATTCTGCAACATCTGGATCTGTTAGTGTTTTCCCCCAGGTTCCAAGTTGGATATGATTAAGGTTAAATGAAAGAAACACTTTTTTTCAGTGCTGGGAATGTTTGTGATAGGGACTAAATTGGCCCCTCTTTGAGTGTTGAGGAACTTCTTTAGTCTATCTTATCAATTAGAACAGGGGTCGGGAACGTATGGCTCGCGAGCCAGGTGTGGCTCTTGTGAGAATTTCATCTGGCTCGCAGAAAAAACATAATATATTCTCACTTTTTAATCCATCCATCGATTTTCCACTGCTCATGTCCTGTTCAGGGCTGCAGTTGGCTGCAGGAGCAATTGTCCATTATAATTGGATGATAATAGCCTACGTTGGCCATTGCTGGGTAAACAGGTAAACACCCCCTTTTGAATCAGTCTGCTCAGTCATTAGCTCAAAGCTAACCCTTCGGCGAAGAAGATGGCGAAAAGGGAAAAAAAAGATGAGGAGTATCGTACATTTCAGGACAAATGGACCGAACAATTCGCCTTTGTGGAGAGAGCAGGTTCTGAAAGAAAGCGTGTCAAGAGCTACTGAACAGGGTGCAAGCTAGCCAGCAGCAACTCCGCCTGTGGACCTGGCAAGGTGACTATAATTCCGCTGGCTTTGCTGGATCTTTAGCAATAGTGAGGAACGGAAAACCATTAACAGATGGCAAGTATGCTAAAACGTTCATGCTGGATGTAGCCAATGAACTTTTTGATGATCTTCCGAACAAAGACAAGATAATCAAACGTATACAAGACATGCCTTGTGCATGATCGTACCATCATGATGGCAAACCAAGTGGAGGAAATGCAAGCCAAGGACATATATGCAGTGCCGTTCTTTTCTCTGTCGCAGTTCAGTGTGATTGCAAGATATGCTGCTGGTAACAAACTGTGCGAAGAAAGTCTTGCTGTTTTGCCAATAAAAGGATCCACAAGAGGTGAGGATTTATTCAAGTCTTTCATGGAGTTTGCTCAAGACAAAAATCTACCTATGGATAAACTTTTCTCAGTGTGTACTGATGGTGCTCCGTGTATGGTGGGGAAAAACAAAGAATTTGTGGCACTTCTCCGTGAACATGAAAATAGACCCATCCTAAATTTCCACTGCATTCTACACCAGGAGGCACTTTGTGTTCAGATGTGTGTCGGGCAGCTTGGCGAAGTGATGTCGCTGGTCATTCGTGCGATCAACTTTATTGTTGCCCGAGCCTTAAATGATCGCCAGTTTAAAACACTGCTGGATGAAGTTGGAAGTAACTCTCACGGTCTACTTTTGCACAGCAATGTGCGTTGGTTATCAAGAGGGAAGGTGCTTAGCCGTTTTGCGGCTTGCCTGAACAAAATCCGGACTTTCCTTGAGATGAAAGGCATCCAGCATCCTGAGCTAGCCGAAACTGAGTGGCTCCTCAAGTTTTACTATCTTGTGGATATGACTGAACATCTGAATCACCCCAACGTTAAAATGCAAGGTATTGGAAATACAATGTTATCCCTTCAACAAGCCGTGTTTGCTTTTGAAAACAAGCTGGAGCTCTTTATCATGGATCTTGAAACAGGTCGTTTACTACATTTTGAAAAACTGAGACAATTTAAAGATGCATGCACAGCAAGTGAGCCCACTCAAAACTTTGATCTCCACCAGCTAGCTGGCTTCACATCCAGTCTCCTACAGTCGTTCAAAGCACGCTTTGGAGAATTTCGTGAGCACACTCGTCTTTTTAAGTTCATTACCCATCCAAACGAGTGTTCACCAAACACAGCCGACCTGAGTTACATTCCTGGTGTCTCCGTCAGAGATTTTGAAGCAGAAGTGGCTGACCTGAAGGCCTCAGACTTGTGGAAATTTGGAAAGAATCGCACGACAGAAAGGGGAGTTGGCGAGCAAGCACATGTGGACAGAAATGAAAAATCTTCAACCCGAAGACCAGCTGATTATCAAAACTTGGAACGCGCTTCCTGTCACATACCACACACTGCAGCGTGTGAGTATTGCTGTGTTGACCATGTTTGGATCTACGTATGCATGTGAGCAGTCATTCTCACATCTTAAAAACATCAAGTCCAACCTAAGATCACTTTTAACGGATGAAAGCCTCAACGCTTGCATGAAGCTCAACCTCACTAAGTACCAACCAGACTACAAAGCCATCAGCAAATCCACGCAGCACCAGAAGTCGCATTAATGGTATTATAACATTATTTAAATTTTAAATAACGCTCCGAGTCAAAAAGGTTCCTGACCCCTGATTTAGAAGAACCACAGATATAACGTTGGGGGAACAGTTACCTGTTACAGTGACTGTATTGCTCTGTGGACACCAACTAACTGTGGATATTCCCTGATAGATGCAGTCTGAATGCTGTCAGTTTACTACTGATTGTAGTTCATTAACAGTTTGGGTATCACAAGTATATTCATTGCAGGAATCATTTGTTCATATTTGTTGTGGCAACATACAGTTTAGAATGTGTTTCCATCTCACCATGAATACATTGCTTAATGTGTCCCAACTACACACGAAGCAGCTCTGATGTTTAGGAATATGTTCATTCTTCTGTTTTAACTTGCTCATGTGGTCATGAACAGTGGCTGACTAATTGTTTTGTTGCTTGTTCTGCCTGAAGACTAAATGAGCTTGAAGCCTTACAGCCGTAAGTACAGATGGAGTGTTTTAGTGCAGACTCGCCAGCCACCATAACCTGTCTGAGTTTACTACTAACCAGCTCTTACAAGCGCTGCCTAGATCGACTTTGCATAACTAGCATGCTTAGCTTGTCTAGAGGATGAAGGCTTATGTTGTGCAGATGAACATGGATTTGGTTGTTTGTCCACCTTAGAAACCACTTTATAATTAAATGTTATTGATGTTTTGTTTCTTGTTCCTCTCCTCGATGCAGAACTGGTGATTACAAGTACAAAAGAGGAACGACTGCTGTGTTGTCGAAGTCTGTAACCCCACTGGACTTGGAGGTGGTGGAGGAGTCCATCCAAACTATGGACACTTCCTAAACTTTACTCAATGTTTTTGAAGCAGCTCACCCTTAGAACACCTGACACACATATTTTTTTCGTGGTTTACAATAAACGTTTTGAGTTGTTTATTTGGAGCTTGATTGATCTTCTGCTAAAAGTAAAACCTTTTTGAAATCTGCTTTCTATCTGAAATATCTTACTGAGTATCACAGCTTATGGTTTGGAAAACTCACTTCTGATAGTGAGTACACGAATGACAAGCACTTCAAAGTCCACAGTGTTCCAATGAAATTTCTGGATATTTTTTCAGAAATTTTATATGGACAAAATATTTGTGAATTATTTGTTGACATAAAAACCAGAACCATTAGACAGTTTTCATCTACAGGAGGGTGTATCCTGTCCACAGGCTAGCCTGGGTTGGATGGCTGCTTGTTTCCTTCAGTTCTAACACTGTCACCGTTATCTGACATTTCTTCAGGATCAAAGGAATATTTACCTCAGTTTGAGATTCATGTCTGAATTAGGTGTTGGAAATGAATAAGACCTTAACATGGAAGCATTAAATGTAGTGATTGATACGTCTACTTAAAATGTGTGGACAAATATTAGCCAAGTTGTATTTTGAATGATTTATTTTCTGATTGAACTACAGAGCTCTCAGTCAATCCAACATGGTAACAAACCTCACCACTTATCCTAAGTGCTTAAACATTTCTGACATGAAATAGTCGGTGACCACTACTGTCACTGCCCCCCTTCCCCTCCTTTCTATAACAGTCTGAGAGCTTCCATTCATGGAGTGTGTCAGTTTCTTGATCTTTGAAAATCAGCTTTTTGTGTAGCAGTGACAACAGACGGTTTTCCTTCACCATTAATCTCCCATTTAAGAAGAGCCGTAAGTTTTCTCAATGGGTTTTAGTTCAGGTGAGGAAGCAGCCATGTCATTCTTTCATCTATAGGGCCTTTTCTGGTCAATTCAGTTTATATAGCGCCAATTCACAACACATGTCGTCTCAAGGCACTTCACAAAGTCAGGTACATACAGGGGTTGGACAATGAAACTGAAACACCTGTCATTTTAGTGTGGGAGGTTTCATGGCTAAATTGGACGAGCCTGGTAGCCAGTCTTCATTGATTGCACATTGCACCAGTAAGAGCAGAGTGTGAAGGTTCAATTAGCAGGGTAAGAGCACAGTTTTGCTCAAAATATTGAAATGCACACAACATTATGGGTGACATACCAGAGATCAAAAGAGGACAAATTGTTGGTGCACGTCTTGCTGGCGCATCTGTGACCAAGACAGCAAGTCTTTGTGATGTATCAAGAGCCACGGTATCCAGGGTAATGTCAGCATACCACCAAGAAGGATGAACCACATCCAACAGGATTAACTGTGGACGCAAGAGGAAGCTGTCTGAAAGGGATGTTCGGGTGCTAACCCGGATTGTATCCAAAAAACATAAAACCACGGCTGCCCAAATCACGGCAGAATTAAATGTGCACCTCAACTCTCCTGTTTCCACCAGAACTGTCCGTCGGAAGCTCCACAGGGTCAATATACACTGCCAGGCTGCTATAGCCAAACCTTTGGTCACTCATGCCAATGCCAAACGTCGGTTTCAATGGTGCAAGGAGCGCAAATCTTGGGCTGTGGACAATGTGAAACATGTATTGTTCTCTGATGAATCCACCTTTACTGTTTTCCCCACATCCAGGAGAGTTACGGTGTGGAGAAGCCCCAAAGAAGCGTACCACCCAGACTGTTGCATGCCCAGAGTGAAGCATGGGGGTGGATCAGTGATGGTTTGGGCTGCCATATCATGGCGTTCCCTTGGCCAAATACTTGTGCTAGATGGGCGCGTCACTGCCAAGGACTACCGAACCATTCTTGAGGACCATGTGCATCCAATGGTTCAAACATTGTATCCTGAAGGCGGTGCCGTGTATCAGGATGACAATGCACCAATACACACAGCAAGACTGGTGAAAGATTGGTTTTGATGAACATGAAAGTGAAGTTGAACATCTCCCATGGCCTGCACAGTCACCAGATCTAAATATTATTGAGCCACTTTGGGGTGTTTTGGAGGAGCGAGTCAGGAAATGTTTTCCTCCACCAGTATCACGTAGTGACCTGGCCACTATCCTGCAAGAAGAATGGCTTAAAATCCATCTGACCACTGTGCAGGACTTGTATATGTCATTCCCAAGAAGAATTGACGCTGTATTGGCCGCAAAAGGAGGCCCTACACCATACTAATAAATTATTGTGGTCTAAAACCAGGTGTTTCAGTTTCATTGTCCTACCCCTGTACATTCCAATTAATCTTAATCATTGAAAAGTGCAGTCAGATTCAGTTATTTAAACTCCCTTTTACCCAGGAAGAAACCTCCAGCAGAACCAGAACCAGGCTCAGTGTGAGCGGCCATCTGCCGCGACCGACTGGGGGTTAGAGAGAACAGAGCAGAGACACAAAGAGAACAAAGAAGCACTGATCCATGAGTACTTTCTATGGGAAGGAAAAGGTAAATGTTAATGGATGTAGCTCCTTTAGTCGTTTCACCTAGAAAGACAGAACAGATAAACTCTGAGCCAGTTTTCAAGGTTAGAGTCTGAAGAGAGCACATAGAGTTAGTCACAGTAAAAGTCAGTCAGTCAGTAGCTATGTGTAGGAGAGATAAAGGGTTAAACACTCCACTGTGTCAACCACACAGTGGAGTTCTTACTTGCAGGTGATGGAGCTTGTCCTCCTGAAAAATCATGATCTTAAATGATAGGTTTTTCCCTGTATCACTGCATGAAGAAAGAAGTCTTCTAAAAACTGGCAGTCAGTTTGTGAGTTGATATGGAGTCCATCTTCCACCTAAAAAACTCCCATCTAGCTCCTCTTTAGTATTTTCAGCCCATATCAGTATCCGGTCTCCACCTTGCTGAGTCAAAGAGAAGCTCTGCTATTGTTACGGATCCCGACACAGGCCCGTCCATCTGCTCCATCAAGAGTCACTCTTTTCTCCTTTGGCCAAGTTGTGATTGGACTTCTTTCATAGTACTGTTTCTGTCCAACCACCTGTCTCTCTGAATCTCTTCAGCACTGAGAGCTGATGGAAGTTGTCCCATTGTGATGTCATCAGAAGCTGGTCAACAGAACCAGGGGGGGTTTAGGAAAACATGCCATGTCTTATTAGCCATTAAGAAAACTAGATTGTGTTTTTCAAATCTCACTATTTACATCGTTAGTGAGTTGCAAAACATTAGATGTGTGTGGCTGGACGCAGCAGTCTTGTTCAAGGTCTACCAGCATCCAGTCTTTCTAAGAAGAAGCAGACAAAACTGCATTCATTTAAAAATCTTCCATATCAATAGAAAAAAAAATCATTACTTTTAAGTGCATAATCTGACATGTATTCACATATATTTGAATAAACAGTTCCTGATCATTAGAGCTTCATGTTCTGAAGGTCTCAGGCAAATGGTCTGTGGAACTAAAGCTCAGTCTGTTATGCTGAAGGCCTCTTTAAGCGTCAAAGGTAGTGCTTCAAAATGCTACACGGGTTAATTCCCTAAACCCAGTTATGCTGTTGAGAAAACAAAAACCATGACAATACACTAGTTTTCTTTATAACTACTTGGTTTAAATAGTTAACTATAAAAAGTATGAATATTCAATATAATGGCTCAGTAAAGTCATCAGATTACCTCCTCCCTGTGGATCGCCAGTAGTTTCTTTGGGTTATTCTATTTTTATTATTCCAATATCATTAAAAGATTACAAACACTGCTTTAGGTTTCCAGTGTGTTGCACTTCTTTAGTACCAAAACCATATATTTTTTATGTATTTTACTTGTCATTAGGTTGAAAACTATCCCTATTTTGTTTTTTTACATTTTTCCACAAATAACGTCCCATAAAATAAGAAGTTTTCATCCTTTTTTTGCAAAGATTTTATGTTTTTCTTTAACTTAAAACCTAAAAAAAAGGTTCTTTAAAAATGACAACAAATGTCTTATAGTACATAGTTATTGAAAATTATAAGTTATTTTTAAAAAGTCATGCAACATTTGCAGCTCTATATTTGTTTTATTTAGCTGTACTGGGGGCAAAAATGGCCCCCAGTCAAAATGAGCCTAATACAAACAACTGAAAGTGCAAGAAAATATAAAAGTACAGTTTAATTTGAAATTAAACAAAAATGTATGCATGTGGGAAAAGCAAATGTGGCGTAAAAACATGTAAACACACGTGCAGAGCGTGTGAAATGAGCTTGTGTTCTAGTCTTGGTCAATGGTTAACTCTAAAACCTCTTGTTGATCTCCACCCTATTCAGAAAGACCAGAAACAGTCTGATTCATACAGGCGCCTACCACTCCATGCCTTGGAAAGAAAACTCTTGCTGTTTACATCTTTTATATGGTTTCTATGTGCTTTCTGAAAGTCAAATGTCTGTAAAAGGTGACACCAAAATTTTTTAACTGACTGAAAAGTCTGAAGGACTCACCACAGTTTCATTTTAACCATGTGGCCAAAATGGAACCAACTAATGAGTCTAATGCGCCTTGGTCTAATAATACTAGAAATGGAATCACGGTCTCTGCTTTGATTGGATCTGAAAGCAAACTGACAAACTTTCTGGAATCTTCTGCATGTTTTTAAAATAATGTAAAACCTCTCTAAAAGGAACTGCAAAATATAGAAAAAGGCTAGAATTAGCAAGCATAGAGGGGGTTTAACAAGTCATTCACAGGGAGTAACATCAAAGCAAATGTAATTGGTTTAAAAGAAAAGCAATTTCATAGAATTCTCTTTTTTTCCCCCAGATAACGGAAATATAAGTAAACAATGAGTCAAATGACCAAAAACAAACTCAGATGACTTAAATTGATTTAATTATTCCAAAGTATGTCGCCACGAAGTCGTATACAGTCAAATAAATTGACCACTTAAAACTGGGAACATTTTGTAAAAGTATTTGTAAAAGACTAAACTAAACCTAGGGCTTCAAAAGTAAAAAAGCAATTTCAACCTGCTAAACTTCAGCAACAGAAGTGCAACACCTAATTTAACATGACAATTACTAAGCAGGTGACATACAAAAGTAGACCAGGAAATTGCTGCAAATTTAAAAACTAATTCAGCTGTAGAACAAGGTTAGCTAGTACCCACCAGACACCCAGCCAAAGTGGTGAGCTGCTCAGATTGCCATGAGATCCAAGTTCAAATAGATAGTTCCTTCATTGACTGGGCACAGCCACAGCAAGGTCCAGCCCCAGAGTAGAGGAGGAGCCCCAAACCTGGAGAACTCATCAGCTGATTGCTAACCCCAAATAGCTCATCACACAACTTAGCCAGCCAATCAGCAAGTGGTGATGGCACACCTCTGCAACTCAAACATGAAAGAACAAAAACAAGGAACAGTACAGTGGAATGCACAGCACAAAGGCCACAAGCTGTAACCTAAACATTCTTACTGCAGTTTTTTTATTTAGAATTCCAGACTTCTACTTAATTTGGCCACAGAATGTAAGAGGTAATGTTTTTTTGGTGTGTCAGGAAGTAACTAAAATGGGAATTAAATAGTTCTGATAAACCTGACCCTCCAGGTCTAGGAAAGTAGGTACTGTTGCACAGTGACATAGTTTGGAGGAACTTTTATTTCTAATATTGAAGAGGTTCAGTTATGGAGTCGAACTTACACTGAAAGACACCGCCTGGCCACAAAAAAAAAAAAACACTAATATTTTGTTGGACATCCTTTAGCTTTGATTACGGCACGCATTCTCTGTGGCATTGTTTTAATAAGCTTCTGCAATGTCACAAGATTTATTTCCACCCAGTGTTGCATACATTTTTCACCAAGATCTTGCATTGATGATGGTAGAGTCTGACTGCTGCACAAAGCCTTCTCCAGCACATCCCAAAGATTCTCAATGGGGTTAAGGTCTGGACTCCCTGAACCACTCTTTCACAATTCAAGCCCGATGAATCCTGGCATTGTCATCTTGGAATATGCCCGTGCCATCAGGGAAGAAAAAATCCATTGATGGAATAACCTGATCATTCAGTATATTCAGGTAGTCAGCTGACCTCATTCTTTAAACACATACTGTTGCTGAACCCAGACCTGACCACCTGCAGCAACCCCAGATCATAGCACTGCCCCCACAGGCTTGTACAGTAGGCACTAGGCATGACGGGCGCTTTACTTCACTTTACTTCGCTTTTACTTCACTCTGGAACAGGGTAAATCTGGACTCATCAGACAATATGACCTTCTTCCATTGCTCCAGAGTCCAATCTTTATGCTCCCTAGCAAATTGAAGCCTTTTTTCTGGTTAGCCTCACTGATTAGTGGTTTTCTTAAGTCTACACAGCTGCTCAGTCCCAATCCCTTGAGTTCCCTTTGTATTGTGCGTGTGGAAATGCTCTGAGTTGTACTATTTTTTTTTTTTTTCGATTTGATGTCACCAAACGTTTAAGTGATCACCAATCACGATTATTTAGGATTTTTTTCTGGCCACATTTCTTCCTCGAAGACTATGGGTCCCCAATATCCTTCCAGTTTTTAATAATGCGTTGGACAGTTCTAAACCCAATTTTGGTAGTTGCTGCAATCCCCATAGATGTTTCCTCTGCTTGATGCATGCCGATTTGACACTTCTGAAACAGACTGACATCTTTTCCACGACCACAGGATGTGTCTTTAGACATGGTTGTTTAAGAAATGAGAAGCAACTCATTGCACCAGTTGGGGTTAAATAACTCGCCCATTTAGTAATTATCCAAAGGAGGCCCGTACCTATTTGCTTAGTAAAATCCAGGTGGCGACTTTTTTTTTGGCCGGGCAGTGCACTTGTGGATGGATTTTTAAATGTAAAAAGGCACATTTTAATGAGCACGTGGGAGGGTTTATGCATTTGGTATCTAATACTGTCCAAATTACTCTCTCAGACTGTGAATTCTCTAAACATCATTGTTCAGAGTAAACTGCAGCTTTCAGATAAGCTTTTTTTGAAAAGCTATTTAGTTTAGTAGCAATGCTTTTTTTTTCTCTTAATATTTCCAACAGGAACATTGGCTCTGTTAAACTTGTGTTGTGAACGCACTTAGAATCTTTTTAGAAATGTTCCCCTTTCAAAACAATCTTACACTATTCGCATAACAAACATACTTGCAAGTACTTGCTACAAAACAGCTAAATAAGGTCATAGACTCATGGACCAGTGCCTTCAGCAACCTCCACCAGTATCAAAAAGGAGTTGATGAATGACTTCATCTGGTTAAGCAGTCAGTTCCTTCTGTCTATGGAAACGACAGACACGGCAAAGCGGCAAGCTGCAAATAACGCTAAAATGTCAACAAACTTTATTTTAGACATGAATTTATTGTGTGTTGATATGACATCCTGGCCATTGTTTTGATAGCAGTGGCATTGGGCCTTCTGCTTAGTCCTGTGTGCTGCTTTTAGCTTCTTGAGGACAGAACTGTTCTGATTGTTTGGAATATTATTATTACATAAACAGTTTTGCATTGTTTTTGCCGTTTTTGTTGTTTCTGCTGCGCTGGATAATTGTATCTCTGTTATCAAACTACAAAAATGGCCGAACGAGTTAAAGTGAAGTGCTCTTTGACCTCGAGGGACGGGGTGTGAAGTGCCCTAGAACCTTTAAAGAGACCGCACCACAACGAGTTGCTCTCAGACGCACTTTAGAACAGGGGCCTGTGGAGCTACAATAACAAGGCGTTCAGACCAAAGCATTGCAGTTCCACTTAATATAGACCACAACTGAATGATTTCAGTGTGAAATGGAAGAATTTAAAAGCATGAAATATCCCCTTTAAATCATGTCAACTTTCTGAAATAACCCACTGAATGCATTACAGTTCTGTAGTCTGAACTGATGAACAAGTGAAACGGTCCATTTCAGTCACGATCTGTGCGGCTGAAGTGGTTTTAGTTCTGTGTTGGTAAGGCTTTTGTTTTTACCCCTACCAAGATGCACGTTTTGGTTTAATAAATAAAGGGAAACAGTAAGTCACCATTGTAGCATAGCATAGTAGTTCAGAGTTTTTGAATGACAGATTCAGCCAGTGGTTGAATCTGTCATTCTGTCTAGGTGGTGTCCAGAAAACGATGTGGGCTACGTCGAAAATTGGCGAACATTTTGGGGAAAACCTGGTCTGATCCGGAGAGACTGCATCCACCCCACTTTGGATGGAGCAGCTCTTCTTCCTAGGAATCTGGCCGAATTTATTAGTTCTCCAAAACTCTGACAACCCAGGGTTCAGACCAGGAAGCAGGGTCGTAGTTTAATACTCCTCTCTGCAGCTTCTGTACTGCTACCCACCCATTACCCTATTAAGACAGTGTCTCGCCCATGGCCAAAATTGAATAGATTAAAGAATAATCCAAAAGGAGGAAATCATTAAAATCTCATAAAAATGAACACAACTCAGACTAAAAAGAAAAATAAAACAATTAAATGTGGCTTACTGAACATAATCTCTTCAAAGACTTTGCTAGTTAGTGACCTGATTTGTGACAATCAGATTGATTTATTTTGCGTCACAGAAACCTGGCTGCAGCAAGAGGATTATGTTACTATAAATGAGTCAACTCCTACTAATTATTTTAATTTTCACATTCCTCGAAATACTGGGCATGGAGGAGGAGTTGCAACCATCTTTCAGTCCGATTTATTGATTAGTCCCAGACAAATCAATAGCTACAACTCTTTTGAATATTTAATCCTTAGTTTTCCTCATCCAAATTGCAAAGCACTAAAACCACTTCTGTTTGTTGTTTTGTACCGTCCACCAGGCCCTTACTCTCAATTTTTAGATCAGTTTTCAGACCTTTTATCTGATTTAGTGTTAAATACAGATAAGGTTATTATAGTGGGGGATTTTAACATTCATGTTGACACTGAAAGCGATAACCTAAATATAGCCTGCTATCTTAGACTCAACTGGCTCAAAACATTAACAAACCTACCCACCTTTGTCTTCATTCTCTGGACCTTGTGCTGACATATGGCATTGAGTGTAAAGAAATAACATTTCCTCATAACCCTGTCCTGTCTGACCATTTTTTAATAACCTTTGAGTTTAATTGAACCGAGTACTCCACACCTGAAAGAAAATGTCATTATAGTAGATCATTATCAGACGATGCAGTAACAACCTTTGAAGAATCTGTTCCACTTTTAATTTCCTCATTATCACAGAAAAACACAGTGGAGGGCAATAATTTTGTTTCTTCCCCTTCACAAATTGATTCTCTTCATCATTCTCTTCATCTTCATCAATGCACCACGCATTGTCTAATGCGTGGTGCATTAGACAATGCAGCCCCCTTGAAAAATAAGTTAATTATTCAAAGGAGGCTGGCTCCCTGGTTTAATTCAGAGCTGTGTACTGTGTACAGTTTGTTCATGTAAATGATAAATCATCTTTAAACTCCAGGGTTAATTGTGCAGTACCACAGGGTTCAGTACTTGGGCCCATTCTCTTTACTTGCTTCCAATAGGTAAAATTATCAGGCAGCATAGGATCAATTTTCACTGTAACGCTGATGATACTCAGCTTTACTTATCCATAAATCCTGATGAGCCCAACCAGTTAGATAGACTACAAGCATGTCTTAAAGACATAAAAACTTGGATGACTTTAAAATTTCTGCTTCTAAATTCTGTCGTCGAACCTGTCGTCTTTGGACCGGAGTCTTTGAAACAGAAACTGCTTAGTCAATCACTTAACCTGGATGGCATAAAATTGACCTCTGGTAATACAGTAAAAACCCTTGGTGTTATTTTTGACCAGGGCAGTCCCATATTTAACAGGTTTCTATGATTTCCTTCTTTCACCTCCGGAACATTGCCAAAATTAGAAATATCCTATCCAGGAGTGACGCTGAAAAACTAGTCCATGCATTTGTCACTTCAAGGCTGTATTATTGTAATTCTTTACTATCAGGATGTCCACAAAATGCAGTTAAAAGCCTTCAGCTGATTTAAAATGCTGCAGCAAGAGTTCTGATGAAAATTAAAAAGAGAGATGATATTTCTCCTATTTTAGCCTCCCTTCATTGGCTCCCTGTTAAATCCAGAATAGAATTTAAAATTCTCCTCCTCACATATAAAGCCCTTAATGATCTAGCTCCATCATACATCAGAGATCTGATTGTTCCATATGTTCCTAACAGAGCACTTTGTTCTCAGACTGCAGGTTTACTGGTGGTTATTAGAGTCTCTAGAAGTAGAATGGGAGGCAGATCCTTTAGTTATCAGGCTCCTCCCCTTTGGAATCAGCTCCCAGTTTTAGTCTGTGAGGCGGACACCCTGTTTACTTTTAAGGCTAGGCTTAAAACTTTCCTTTTTGATAAAGCTTATAGTTAGAGTGGCTTAGGTTATCCTGAACTAGCTCTGTAGTTATGCTGCTAAGGCTTAGGCTGCTGGAGGACATAATGACCACTTTCACCCTCTCTGCTACATTCTCATACTACTTTCCAGTTTTGCATTATTTGCTGTTATTTCAGCTTTTAACTTTATGGTCTCACTCTTTTCTCTTACTAGAAGTTACACCTGTCCTGACTCTGTATCTAGATCTAGTGGGTTTCCTTAGATAGAAAAACGTTTTAACTAATTTGAATAAATAACTGAAGCTGACTGCACTGTTCAATGGTTAGGATTAATTGGAATGTATGTACCTGACTTGAAATCTATGTGATTCGAATGAATTGACTTAGCCCATTTTAAAGTTACCCACCTTTCACACAATGCAAAAGGAAACAACACTCAGGTCAGGTTTAGGTTTAGCCTAAACCGGCTCAGTTATGGTTGAGGTGCAAACACACCCTCCATTTCTGCTACCTGTGCGACCCTTTCTCTTTTCCAATGGTTATAATCAGTCTGACAGAGAGAGGTACCCCCAATCCTTGTGGCTTGTAGTATAACAATGGCCACCAGTGGGCTCTACATGGACAAACTTTATCAGTTTATTATTTTACTTAGTACCCCTACACATAGCCCATTCTAAAATGGCCAAACTCGAACATTGAGTAGTTTATTCTAACTTCCCCAACAACCAAACCCTTTGTGAAGTGCCTTGAGACGACATGTGTTGTGAATTGGCGCTATATAAATAAAACTGAATTGAATTGAATTGATGGCAGTATGATAAACAGAATTTTAATAATATTGGACAATTTAGAATAAAGATCTAACACATAGCGAAGGTTGAATGCAGTTCTATAGATGTATATAGTAGTATACAAGCCCAGCGAAATGTACAGAATCAGCATAGTTGAAGGATTTTTAGTCAGGTGTTTAGCTTTCTGAACAAGCTAAGCAAATCATAGAAATATTGTATTTAACAGCTGACTGGAAACTTGTGAAATTGTTGTAATGGCATATGTTTTATCTAATCAAGCAGAAAACATCTGTTAGGTGAGAAAACTATAGGAAATCACATGAAGAAAATAGGATTTATGCACAGAAAAACTAGAAGCATCATCAACAGTTTTGCACAAGGAAACTGGGTTCTAGTAGGGTTATCTGACCCAATCATGGATTGCAGATGAATTAATTAAAGTGGGAGAGTGATTATATTGAATCTGCATTGGCCACTTGCTTGAACATTAGTTTTGCCATTCCAATCAAACATACAGGTGTGTTCATAGTAACTGCAATCCAATATCGCTAGCCAGATCAATCACCAATTTAGTAGTAGGTGAAGTAGAGTAATCGGGAACCAACAAACTCAAAATGTGTGCTGCTTCTCTGAAGTCAACCATTAATTAAAACAGGTGTGTTTAGAAAAAAAGCAGTGTGGAGTTCAATCTGTGAGGTAAAAGACGGGGCTTATTTAAGAATTACAGCAGTAAACATTGGACATGCTGGTTTCCTCTGATAAACAGAGTAAAATGGATCATGTTGAGCAAATAGTATGCTTAAATTATTTAATATTTAATTAAATAGGCATTTGGACTGTCAAATATTAGGACTTATTAACAGTAACTATTCAACTCAAGGTTAAAATATTTCAATAAATACCTCTTTATCTAGGCTAGAAACATTTCAGCTAAAACTAGCAAAATGAAGGAATAGAGAAAACTAATGAACGATATACAAATAAAGGAACAAGGTAACAAATAAAAATGAAGCAATGAAATGTGGATATTTATGTCTAAGAACCAATGTTTGTCTTGAGGAATTTTGAAATTAGGTCAGTTTTAAAACTAGTTAAGGATAACAGTTGGTATGTCTTCAAACAACCAGTCACAATGCAAGTCAGAAGGTAAGCAAAACATTATTTCAATAAAAGAATTGTTTAAAGAATGATTTGCTGAATTACAAATCAACCTGTTTGGATCATTGATTCTTAATGTTGTTTAATTAGCCATCATTTTATTAAATATTTTTGAGGAAATATTATTTGTTGGATTAGAAATCATTCTTTTCGACAACTGATCTTAACGTTTTAACTAACCATCACGTGGAGTAATGAGCTACTAAAATGGTGGAGAGAAACATCTTTTTAAAGACGCCTGGCGTTGTCTATGGACTCTCACAAAATGGCGACAAGTTGGATGTAAATATTCAACCTGACTGTTGCTAGCATTAGAAGTTAAGAGTTTTAATTAACAAAGGAAAGCATAAAATTTGTTTACCACTTCTTTAAACTCAAATCTTACTTTAACTACCGTTAATATACATATTAATGTGCATATGAGCCCTGGCGGAAAATTATGGCTGATCTGTGTTTAAAACCACTCAATAAATAAAGTTAGTCATAACTTTAAAACACAACTTAGAACAAATAACTAGCCTGAGAAATTAGAGGACTGTTGACATTAGCTGAGCAAATAGTCTGCTCGCACTGAAAATAGTTCAATCTTTAGGACCACACACTAAGCAAAAACATCATGAAATAATGTTGCTGTTTTGGGTAGCGAAGGTGGCCTGGTCTGGCCATGTGGTGGACAGTGAACAAAGACACACAAGCTGGTAAGTAGTTAGGAGCTTATGCTAAATTGGCCCACATCAGCGTACAGAGCTGTGATTCCAATGTCTTTTTCTTCAGGCTATGGGGAAAACCACTTTAATTAGAGACCTCTCTTTGGGGGCATTTCTGGCTCAGGTTGCTTTTCTGCAGAAACTCAGAAAGAAAGGTTGAAGACAGGTTGTCTTAATTTCCCTTTTAAATTAACACTGGATTTCTCAAACAGTGTAAGTTTGGCAATGATCATCAGATCCCTCAATTTATGACTTTTGAGAAATGGGACCTGTTGCTTTGAACCAGCACAGTGACTTCTGCTGTTTTCCTACTTCCCCCTGTTGAGAGAGAAAAGGTTATCATATCTAAGGTTCTACTTCTAGAGAATCACATAAACTTCTGGTGGGCCGGTTTTGGCCCGTGGGCCTTGAGTTTGCCACATGCAGGGTAGAGTTACAATCTTTATCAGAGCTCTCAGCAGAGACAGGCTTCTGCTGTTTGCAGAAGTGTTATCTTTGTTTTGAAGCAGCTGCATGTCTGTGTCAAGTCTAATACTGCAGTCATTTCACAGAGCTGAGGAGAGAATTTAACTTCTCTCAAAGGAGGAAAAATCAAATATGCACACAATCTGGGTCAAATATGGAATTATTTCCCTGTAAAATGAATTTTCTGCATGTGCTTTTCAATTGGCCTCAGCATTATGGCCATGTTAGTTAAAGGCTGCTCTTGCTGTTCTCTGTTCTTTAATTTTCAATCTAGTCTGACACCATGCTTGAGTAGACTAGGTTTGTTTCGTGAGTTTTAACAGAAAGCGGGGGAGGCACACACTGAGTTATAAAACTATTTTCTTCGCCTGTTGTTTATGAATCGCAGTGCCACGGCTGCTGTAGAGTGGGAGAAGATGATTTCCCTATAAAATCTCCATGAATTTCAAAAACATTCCTACAACCTGCATGTATTTGCACCCGCTGTTAAGAGTCCAATTGTTGTTTTTAACTTGTTAAAGCGTGTTTGTGGTTGAAACTTGCTCATATATTTCTCCTACCTGTCTCCAAGCATTACTCCTCTAGAACAAGCACAGTATCATTTTCTAGCTTAGCCTGTTAGCTTAGCCTGTTAGCTTAGCATGTTAGCTTAGCATGAAGCAGTCAATGTCCGTCAGTCTTAATGTGTCCCCCGTCACTTCCGTTTGCTCATTTCCGACTCACACACATTCATACCGGCCGTTTGATGTTACATTTTTATATTTATACAGCTGTTTACTCAAAATAATAAAAAGGAGCGGGCGGCTTTTACACCTTTTTCTTTAACAAGGTTAGAGAGGCCTTTCAAACTCGTATCACTCCCCCCGGCAGTATTTTTGACCGTCCTTATGGAATAGTCAGGACCCAACAACCTTACCCGGGTATGCGCATCTATATCCCTGCGTAGTTACTTTCAAAGAAGTGGGCGGCTTTGAGATCTTTTAAGAAGATCAGGGAGCCCTTCTAAACCCTATACACTTCCCCTCGGTGGTATCTTTTGACCGTCCTTATGGGATGGTCAGGACCCGACAAACCTCTAACCCGAGTATTAGTGTGCTTCATTCAGGGAGGTGGCTTTTATATTGTGTGCGAGGGAAACCGATCTTTCCTTGCATACAATAAAGGAACTCGAAACATACACCCCTAGATTTTAGCTATCTTTTAGAAGATTCTACCTTTCTTCCCGGGCTGACACCGTTAAAATCGCACCGCTTATCTACACGCCTTACGGTTTAACAGGTTCGCAACAATTATTCTGAACCATTTCTCTGCCTCCAAGAGTTACCAAAACAGCTCACTCAGAACTAACAACACAGCCAGAGTGTTTTTACAGGAAAAACACTGCTGCTGTGATGTGTTGTCCTTCTGTGGCAACCCTATCCTATCCAAAAGTGGTTTTCGCTTCCGGGTTAAGTTAAGGCAAAGGAATGATTACAGAGATCAGCGCTCAGGCTCCCGTCTCGGACCGTCGCCGTCTGTTAGAGCATGACGAAGAGCCCCAATAGAAGGTCACTTATAGTTTTTATATCTGGCACTCCAATGCAATGGATGTGCACTCCCTCAGTGATTATCAGTAGACTATGTGTCACCATTGTTGTGTCTATCTGTTAGATTGTGTAGTAGTTATGTTTGTACTGTACGTTTATGAGCATTCTTATCTTATTCTAACAAAAGGGAAACATTAGAACTTATATTTTATTTCACTATAGTATAAATGGGAAAAACAGCTATGAGCATATTAATAAAGGTTATTCCTAACAGTAGAGCCAAGAATTCTTCGAGGTAGTAGAGTCTTATCCTCACCAGCAAGTTTTAAAGACATTCAGTTTGGCACACTGCCTCTCCTTTAGCTGAAAAAAACTGAAAACTACTATTTGAAAATACAATAGCTAAAATTTTCAATGATCAGCTCCAGAGGGATCGAAGAAGGTCTACGGATAGCTAGGGGGATGGGTACCATATAGGTGGGAAAAGTCTGGGCCCCTGACTGACAGGGGGCCCCTAATACAATTATAATACTGACAAAATAATATGACACTCAGTAATAAACAATCACACATATATTTTACTTACAATGTATTGGTAACACCGAGTTTATTTGTTTTGGAAACATTTGCCCACCCCACCCCCCCTCTCTATTTACGTGAAATGGTTCAGTCCACCACCTCCTCCTTCAGAAAGCCACAGACAACTTTTTACAGACAGCGAGTGGAGGCGGAGTCAGGGAGCCAAAAAAGGAAAGAGAAAAAGCTCAGACAAGTGAAAGATCCAAAGGGTAGACAGTATCTCACCCAATTCTTTCACAGGCAAAGTGGGTCTGTTAGTGGTTCATCTAATAGAAAGTTCTGGAACATTAACCTGTTGTCTATTCTTAACTTTGTCAATAGTTTACAAACCAGCTCACTTCTCTACCCATATTAGCTCATATTTCTAAAGAAAACTCTGGATTTATACATTTGTTGTTTATTCATTTGTTGTTGTTGTTGTTGTTGTTGTTTCAGTTAATAAATCAATGCAGGCAAACGTTTAGCAAGCTGCTCTGCTAAAAAATTACACATGTTCCGAACAGACAAGTCAAGAGCAGCAGCAGCAACCGTCTGTCAGCTCCCCCCCTGCACTAGCCCCAGTACCATATGAGGAAGGAGGTGAGCAGCTGTGTGTTGAATTAATTGATAATGATAGAGAAAAAACATTAAAGAATAAAAATTCGTTCTGAAACTTAAAAAAAAGCGTATAGTCTGTATTTATTTCAGAACGATTTTAATGGTTTAATAAGGATCAGCTATCACTGAAATATAATGTTTAGTCAGTAGTCTGGGACTCATGCCCCTGCTTTGCAACAGGAACAGATAACATTTCTAGTGTGTGCAGACTGAGTGGCTGCTCTCAATCCAATCGGAGAAATGTTTACACTTTCTGGAAATCAGAAGATTAAATAGCAACAACCACATAGCCTCATATATGTATTTTTTCACCACAAATCTAATACCTGTGAGTCTACAGTTTTGGAGACAAATTAGACCTGCATGTGGGGCTACAAGAGGGAGAAAGTGAGTAGTGGAGTATTAGTAATAAAATTACATTTCCCTTTGTTATTTTTGGTGAAATCACTGAAAACACCTTTAAGTAAAACAAAATGGTAAGAGGCCGTCTGAAACAATGATTATGATGCTATTACAAATGGTATTACAATATAGGAAATACTATATAATTTTTGTATGCCATGCACTACAGAGCCAGGTCCAGAATGATAACAGAATCAAAGTTTTCCGGCTTTGGGGGGGCCCAGTAAAATTTCTTTTCATGGGTCTTAAAATCCCTGGCGACGCCCCTGCCTAGGGGCTACAGAAACTATAACGAGAAGGCAATGTAAAGCTAGGACATCTTCCAAAAGCTCCTGAAAAGTCCCAGTAGCACCTTTTTCATTGCCTGTAGAAAGCCCCAGGCTTCTGAAAGCCAATTTACCCAGGTAATTTCGATTTCCCGGGGCTTTACTTTCAGGGGTAGATGGTCGCACTCGAGAGTAGGTCTTTTTATCTTTCCCCGGGATTTGCTAAAGGGGCGGAGCGGCTTGGTACCAGCAGCTTCAGTAATGGCAGAGGTTACTATACAAGTTAATCATTTTTATACCAATAATTTGTCACAAAAAGTAGTTTTAAGATGTTTTTAGGCGAGAAAGTGGACCCCAAAACTTAATCTGTGCAGTCAGTTCATCAAGAATAATCCTACATTTAAATGTTTTTTCGGAGTTTTCAACAGCAGAGCTCCCCTTACAGGCTGGATGCTAAACTAAACTAACCAGACTGGGACTTCGCCACTAAGCTGCCTGATCCCGGCCCAGCACTCTGGAATTGCCCATTTGTGGCGGCGGAATGTGAATACCAAGTGTTTAGTAGGTATGTGGTAAATAACCGTGCAGGAGCCATTTAAAGTTCTTGGTATCTGGGTATAGTTTGATCTTTTTTTATTTGGTTTGGGTGGTGTTTGTTTGCATGCAGGTTGACACACTGACCTATATTTCACTGGACCACTGGTGGCAGTGTGGAGGGGAAATTTATATAGGTGCAGATGTAGTACACCCAAAGGATGTAACAACATTTGATATTATTTCATAAGTAATCGTTTTATTGCCACCTAATAAGTGTTCCTTATTAATATACCCGAATATTAGATTTATGATTGCATACTTCGTGGAATTAGTCCTGTCTAAATAATTTTGTGGAGGAGCAGAACCTTTGGTACTACATGATCCCAGTTCCCACCCCGCTGCATAGTGTGGAGAAACTTCCTGCTCCCGTTCATACGCAGTCTAGAGAAAGAAATGAGTGCTGCTGTGGTTCTTACTGCTACACTCTATATTTATTTTACAGGTCGGTACTTGGTTCAAACAACTGAGAATAAAGCCTTAAGCTTTATATCATTATAGTCTTCTCACTATTTCTGATGAATTTTGGAACTTTTAAAAGTTTTTATTGAAGATGATTGAGATACGGTAAAGCCGAGCCGCATTGTCGTATAAGTCTCACGGTAGATATAAATTTATGTATTCGGCAGATCATTCATATGTAAATGTCTCCCAATGAATTTTGTATGACTCCTGATGTGACTTGATGAAGTTTATTAAGCACAGAATGCTGCATTGGTTCAGAATGTTTATGGTAGGAAGTTAATACCAGATTGCCAATGTTATTTGTTTTATTAGAATAGAGCCACAAGAGTGTATAGTTATTAATATTCCTAAGTGCTAATTCCAATTCTAAATAAGCTAATTATATTTATGTGGAAGCACAGAAGAGTAACTGAGTTTACACTATTTTAAAATGAAGCCTACAACACATTAAAGCTGCAGTATGTGTTATTTAACAGTATTACAAAGTCATCTGCAGGTGTGATAAACAGTAGTTGCATATGGTGAATGAATGAACAACTGTATTCCATTCTGACTGAGTCATTGTTTTGTACTCAGCCTGGACATTGTTTTGTAAGCACGTTAGAACCTGGATCCTCCAGAACCCAGAAGCAACTAAAGAAGTGAAACCCGAAGGTCGCTACACACAGTAAAAACCGCAACATTTTGGATAAAAGGACAAGCCACTTCATGAAAAGCACAACTCACCTGGAAAAGTTTGGTGCACCTCCATGACAAAGCAAGGAGCTATACTCAACCCGCCATTCATCACTGTCATCCTAAGTAAGATCAATCAAATAATAAGGTATTAGGCACAACTACCATTCAAAATGTCTGGTAAAGATATGGTGTGTTGGATTGGATTTTGACGTGCAATGGCAGCAGCCCTTCTCTTGGAGTTGATGTTAGCCTGGCATGCGGCTAATGATCATGTGATAGTTTTTATTCATTCATATTTCAAAGTGTAAATATCCAGCAGCTACTTATGTGAATGCACTTGAGCTCTGTCGCATTTTTGGAGTGCTTCTGGCAGCTTGTAGGGGCAGATAAAACACAACGCAGCATGTTACTGTTATTGTCGATTCACAGTGGAAAATAAGTGATACTAATGTTGAAGCTGCTAATGTTGAGGACACACAAGGTGAAAAACCACAAAGAAAACTTTCACTAAAGGACACTACCTTGCTCTTGAAAAAATACAAAAGGAAAGAAGTGAAGTGTTTAAAATGGAAGCAAACCAAAGTCCAAAATAACAGCTTTGATCATCAAATAAAAATGTTTGTGAGGTCAAAGGTTCAATACAATGTCTGAAAATGCATTCTTTCTTCAAAACACCTTGTTCAATTATTTTAATTTGCCTAACGACGAGTAACAAATGCAAATTGCTTGTTTTATGGAGCAAAGAGCCGCAAATACTGAGTTTGTGAATAAAGTGCGCATTTGGCTGAAAGAAAATGAACGCATAGATAATGATTGTAATGAGAATGTGTGTAATGAAGTTGATGCTGCTAAGTGGAGAAACATAGTGGTGTGGTCGACAATGGTGTGGTTGTAAATCCTGAGGATAGTGTTTCAAACATTTTGTTAGGAATAACCTTTATTAATAGGCTCATAGCTGTTTTTTCCCTTTTATGCAGCAGTGAAGTAAAGTATAAGTTCTAATGTTTCCCTTCTGTTACAATAGGATAAGAATGCTCATAGACATACAGTACAAGGACAGATGACCCAAGGATTGTCATAAATGACCTGAAGCTGGGGCACTGGGGTAGATAGTGGAGCAGCTGATATTACTGGTTTGATTAGAAAGCTACAGCACACTTAGATTAAGTGTGGACACCCGCTACTACACAATCTAACAGATAGACACCACAATGGTGACACATAGTCTACTGATAATCACTGAGGGAGAGCACATCCATTGCATTGGAGTGCCAGATATAAAAACTGTATGTGACCTTCTATCGGGGCTCTTCGTCATGCTCTAACAGACGGCGACGGTCCGAGACGGGAGCCTCAGCGCTGATCTCTGTAATCATTCCTCTGCCTTAACTTAGAATAAAAAGAGCTCAAAGTTAGAAACTGGTTGAGAGTCGTTCCTTTAAGAGTCTTTAGATAGAGTGTGTGATCGCTTCATGGGGAACAAGTACCGGAGGAGCTCCGAGGCGTCTGACCGCCAGCAGGGGGCGGTAGCCTCGGAACAATTTCAACGGGTTCAGCACTTCCTCTGCTTATAAACAAGCCATGGCCGACCAAGTAGCTCTACTTGGGAAAGCGGGGGCTTTAAAAACGAAACATGAATTGACGGAATTAGAGACATATGCCCCTTTTCCACTGGCTCGATTTGGCCAGTCCGGAACAGGTCCGCACGGCTCCGCACGTTGTGTGTTGCATTTCCATAGACCCCCTTTCGCTCCGCTGAAGGGAGCACCTCCTGGAGGCGTGGCTTTAAAGCATCATGTGTCGTATTTTTGAGCTTGATTGGGGTTCTTCTTCAATTCCAAGAAGATATAAACCGAAATCCTATGATCGCCAGAAACGCTTGCACCTCGTCGTTGCTCCAAGGTGTGACTTTTCCGGATAACTGTGCGGACTCCATCATATGTTTCTCTCACTCGCTTGAATGCACGTTTGAAAATAGCGGTTGTTTTTTTTTTTTTATGCTGATCGACTCTTACGGTTGGCCACGCCCACGGCCAATCAGTGAACAGCCGTTTGTTCACGTCACGTACAGTACCGACTCGGCCTCGCTTAGCCCTTTAGCCCTGCTAAGAAGGAGGTACCAAAAAAGTAGGTACCGGTACTGAAATAACAGTAATGGAAATCAATAAAATAAGAAAACAAAAGGAACAAGTGAAAATTGATGCGCTAAAAGCTGCCGCTGCAGCACGCCCCTCTGTGTTGGAAAGCAGCAACGTTGGAGGAAAATCTAAATCAGTGTCCAATGGAATGAACTCTTATGTCACTAAAGGACTTAACGAGGGTGCGCCGAATTCATCCCAGAGACAAAAGCATTTGTGCCTAATACAACCATAGCTGCCGCTCAGCTGGGTGTAACAGCAACTACGGCCTCTGAGCCAGATCGGAGACATTAGGTCTACTGCAATACCACATCGCATGTAAATGATGCAGCTGCAATACCGAAAACAGCCACTGAATGTCACTGGACCATGTTCAATTTGGATGGATTAGCTTCTGTAAACATTAACTCAAAGCCAAATACTGATCCCGTCCAGTCTACAGCTCTACAATTACAGGTAACACATAATGAACAAACAAAGCAACAATTTGACAGTTCATCAGCTCCAAATGGTAATGTCATCTGTACCATTATGCAAAAACAGAATTACATCAGTGCTTGTTCAGCAACAGTTATAAGCAATCAAGATCCCAGAATTGGATGCTGATGTTGGGCTTTTGATTGGGACGAATGCACCAAAGCTCATGGAGCCGTGGGGGATTATTAACAGCAAAGGTGATGGACCCTATGCGGTGAGGACTCCATTAGGACCGGTCATAAACTGACATCTAAGGAGTGGAAATGGTGGTCCAAGAAGCTGTTTACACTGTTTACACTAATCAGATCTCCATCGTCAAACTGGAGGAGCTGTTAGTGTCTCAATACAACATGGAGTTCAATGAGAAGGCACTGGAAAAGGACCATGAAATGTCAATTGGTTTATGGAAATAATGGAGTGATCAGCTTTTATGCAAGATGGACATTACTGCATGGACTTGCCCTTTAACAAGGATGACATAATCATCCCCAATAACCGGTGTATTGTGGAGCAACGCATTCAGAACCCCAAAAGAAAATTTGAGAGGAACAAGGCCTACAAGGAAGAATATTCAGCATTTGTTACTGACATCATTGACAAAGGTTATGCTGAAGCCGTTCCTCATGACCAGCTGGAATTCTCTCAATGGTCAGTTCAATCTATGACCCACTGGTCACCCAGGCACCATATATTCTGCTACCTAAGCTGTTGTTGCAGAAAACGTGTAGACAAAATTTGTCCTAGGAGGACCCCATTCCCCAGTCTATATCACAATTTTGGTCAGCATGGCCTCAGGATATGTAGAAAAAAGCCAATCTGTGAAGGGTTGCATCAAGCCCAGTAGCTTTAATCTACAACTACAGGAAATTTAAAGGCCCTGTTGCACCACTTTGAAGATGGCAGTGACCATGGATATGGGACAGTGTCTTATTTGAGGTTGCAAGATGAAGGTGGAAATGTGCATCTGGCGTTTATGCTTGGAAAGGCTAGAGTGGCTCCATTAAAACAGAGGACAATTCCCCACCTTGAACTCACCGCCGCTGTATTAGCCGTCAAGGTGGATAGAATGTTGAAGAAGGTGCTCTCTATCCAGCTGAATAGCTCATGCTTTTGGACAGTCAGCCAGTGTTGAGATACATCAATAATGACACCAAACGATTTCACACCTTCGTTGAAAATAGAGAGTCTGCAATAAGCAAGGCTACAGATGTGTTTCAGTGGAGGTACATCAGCTCCAAGTCCAATCCAGTGGATGAAGTCACTAGAGGTCTGACTGCGGACAGCTTTATGACCTGCCAGAGGTGGATAAATGGCCAGAGCAGGAGTGGCCAGTGTCTTTTGAATCCCAGCCTGTTTGTACTGAGGACCCAGATGGTGAAGAGGGATGTCTCGATAAATGCTAGTAACACATAGCCAGAGGACCCCACCAACAGGCTTGTGCATCATTTTTCAAGCTGGGCCAAACTTAAGATTTCAGTTGCTTGATTGCTCAAATTAAAGGACATTCTGCTGAGCTTGAGTAGGAAGAGGTAGGAGTTGATGGCTGGTTGCCCCTCTACTGACTCTTCTACAGCTCCTGGGAGGATACAAGAGGAGATGAGAAAGAACAAAGCTGCCATTTGTAAATAAGCTCTTACAGTAAAGGACATCTCGAGAGCAGAGATTGCCATTATCTGTCACAGCCAGCCAGCATGCAAGCCTCATGGCTCTACTGCTAAAAGGAGCGTGGGAACGGTTCTTTAGAATGGTCAGAAAGGTGTTATTTTGTGTTTTGCACCAACAGACCTTAGACGATAAAAGTCTTCAGAACATTCTACGTGAAGTGGAAGCCACCCTCATGATCGCCCCATCACAAATGTGTCAGATAATGTAAATGTTTGGAAGCTCTAACCCCAAATCACATTTTGCTGCTCAAAGGAAAGTCTATTCTTGCTCCTGGTATTTTTTAATAAAGTTTACCTCTGAAAATGTTGGAGGCAAGAGCAGTACCTCTCAGACCTGTTCTGGAAAAGATTGGCAAAGGAATAGTCCAAGCCTCTGAGACATTTTGCTGTTGGCAACATTGTGGTGGTTGTGGATTGCACTGCTCCTTGTGGTTCCTGGATCCTGGAAAGAGTGACAAATACTCACCCAGATAAAAATGGACTGGTGAGTGCTGTAGAGTTGAAGACAAAGACAGGACAGCTGAAGAGACCCATCTCCTTCAAGAAGCCATGTGAAGGTGGAGAAGAAAAGAAGATTCTTGGCGCTACACACTTTTGGGGCTCCTTTTTTTTTGGTGTTGGCTGAATTGTGCCGTCTACACAATTGGGGCCAGTGTGTAGACGCCATTTATAGTTCTTGGTGTTTGGGTATAGTTTGGTTTTAATTTATTTGGTTTCGGTGATGT
>JAHHUM010000991.1:142031-242301 GCA_036173005.1 Crenichthys baileyi
CAGAGAGCACTTTTCTAAAAACATCTTGATGGTCTGTGGGCGGGGGAGAAAGGTTTTTGTTCTGGCTGATCGGTAGCATCAGCCCAGTTTCCCTTGATGGGGACAAGAGGTAGTTGTTCTAACTCCCAGTATAGAGTTCTGCTGCTGCACGCTGCAGTAGAAAGTTCTGAAAACCTATAACTCTAATTGAACACACCTCCAACCACAGCAGAACCAGCTACATAGATCGTCTCTCACTGAATACTGACCAATGACTCATTTATAATTATCATCTCTGGGTCTAAACTCCCAGCTGAGACCCAAAAGGGCTAACTGGTCCCATCTGTTACTATCACGAAGACATCCAGGACTCCAGCTGGCTCCAAAAGCCTCAAATCTTACCGCTCCGCAGCGAGTCTTCCTCTCTGCACCATGTCCGGACTGCCATTGCTCCAGCCAGCTCTTATTGATCAGCGTTCCCACCCAGCCCAGCATGCTGACATCCAGCCATTCACTCAGAACCAGTGACCCACTTCAGGTCTAACTGTTTCAGAGCGTCCTGCAGTCTCTTCACCTGTAGTAAGGAAACCCACCTGCAGCAGGATGGCCAATAACTGATCCCAGAGCAGCTGGTCAGGATGAAGGTAATCTGATAATCCTGAGAGCAGATGGTCCGTTAACCGCTGCAGGACAGAACAAGGAACGTAGACCATAAGGAGGAACTCTCACTTTGACTCCACCTTTAAAACTATAGCAGTGTCGACTGAACGTCAGTCTGAAGGTCAGGAAGAGAACTGAACAAAACTCTTCCATCAATCAGATTTAGTTCCTTTAGATCTTCTCAGGACTTCCATATACCTAAAGGACATTCTGACTTATGACTGGCATCCACCAGAGTCCAGTTCAGTAAGAAAAACCTGATCAACGTTGCTTTTCCATCAGCTAGATTGGAGATGAGCAGCTTGCGAACCAGGAAATCTGAGTTCAGAGAAGAATGAAGTTCAGTTCCAAATCCATCTGAGGAAGCAGGAAGTCCAGATCTAAATCTCTGATCTATAAACCTGACCTGCTCCGAAGGCACACGGGTTTAGACACATAAGTTACCTGGCGACACGGACAGCCAACAGGCTAGGTTGAGGTTACCATGGCGACACGGACAGCCAACAGGCTAGGCTGAGGTTACCGTGGCGACATGGACAGCCAACAGGCTAGGCTGAGGTTACCGTGACGACACGGACAGCCAACAGGCTAGATCGAGGTTACCATGGCGACGCTGACAGCCAACAGGCTAGGTCAAGGACAAAAATGAGTGGGTTTTTGTGTTGTCTTAGATTTGGACTCAGCTGTGATGTTGAGTCTCTTTGTGCTGCTTTGGGTTTGTTACATTAGTGACTGTGGTTCCATTTTGGGTCTTTAGACTGATGGAGTCATGCCTTCCTGACCGTCACACTGATATAAATGGAGTCTTGTTAGTGTTTAACAAACTGCAGTTCTCTGTTCCACACATTCAGAACCTGAAATAAACTGAAAGATTAGAAGATCTCAGACTAGAGAGGAGCCATAATGAGCAGACAGCGTAACCACAGCACCCCAGTTCATATTGAGTCAGAAAAATATGAACTAACCGACCAACAGAAGGATCCGAACCAAACACGTCATCATCAAAGTCAGAAAGGAACAAAGATTTAACAGAACATCACCTTCATTGATGGTTCAAACATACACAGAGACATTCCTTTGACATTCGAAGGCTCCACACACACACACAGTATATGAAAGCTTTATTCATGTTGACAGCTGCTGACACAGTCAGAAGTTCTCACTCTCACACACAGTACACACCTATTCTTCACCTTCATCACCCTGAACAAATCCAACAACTTAATGTTTCACCAAACGAGGAGTTGTCCTCAACAGGGTGGGCAAACACTGGTCGGGAAGTCTCCACAGCCGCAGTGAAATGGCCACACACACACACTTTTATAAGCAAGATCCAAACAAACCAACCAGAATGTACTAAATACTGAACTCAGTCACTTGGTGTTAAGTTAAAAATTAAAATCTTTTAAATTAGAAATATATTGTAAATGTTAGGGAGATGGGTCTGGAGAGTAGACAGTCTCATGGAGATCCATCCATTCATCGTCTACCAATGAACCCAACATCAGCGCTGCAGGACTTGAGGAAAATGGGCCATATAGTGGTGAATGTTGCAACAAGATGACCGGTGATAAACCAAGAGATAAAAGGTGTTTTCCTAGTTCTGCTTTGGGTTCATCAACAAACTGCAGATAATGAGTAATAACTGAGATTCAGTGAAGAAGAAACCACTTAGTTGTAGTTTTATTCATAACAACTGCTCCACTCCATTAACCATTTACCAAAAAAAAGGACCAAAAATCTGAACGAGTAGCACCTGCAGGATCCACCAGAACACCAACAGCGTTGAAACAGGTAAAAAAAGGTGTGTGGGAACAGTGTGGATCAGAACACATGATGTGGAAGATCTGCTCCGTGGTGGCATCTGCTACCAATGATTTCTGGACCACCAATACAAAAAACCACACATGTAGGCGAAATATTTGGCCCAAAATAATATCTTTCACTAATTGCACAAAAATCTCAGCTAAATTGTTGTAGTCATAAATAATGCTTCGTTTCAGATCTCGTTATTATTTTTTGTTATATTTTTTAGGCACCTGGGCGTGTATTTTTCTCTTTGTTTTCAAAAGTGAGCTGACAGGGAATGAGGCGGAGAAGTGGAAGACATGTGGCCAACGCCACGGCCGGGACTCAAACCTGAGGGGACTACGGCCTCCGCCCACCCCAGCGCCACCACCACGCCCAATAATATTTTTCGAATTATTGTAATGTAGTTATTTTGTACATTTTTTCCACATTGTTGGAAGTACACGATATCTTGAAGACAGTTCGATGTGCTCCGGATCTTGACTGTTTTTCCAACATGTTGAGTTTAAATAATCATATTTTTCTTAGAATCTGAATGTTCAGGCTGCTGTAGCTTAGCAATGTTTCATAGAGCAGCATTCAGGTATTTTTAGAATTACCCGATCCAGGTGTTAACAGAACCTGCTCCTGTTAGATTATAATTTTACATGTTTACAAATTAGATTTGTGTCGTCTCTATTACCCTCAGGCCGATGGTGGACATCCTACCCCTGTCATGGGCACCAGACCCTCTCCTGGTTAACCTGGACCAGCTGTTCAAAGCATCAGAAGTTCTCTGTGTGAACGAGTATCATGCTCATCCCGTTCCTCTGAGCTCCCAGTCCGATCAATGCCAACCGATCACCCTTTTCCCATGTCCCCCCCCAGCAGCAGCCCCAGCTCAGTCTGACCCACTTCTACCAACCTGCAGGCCTTACTACGAGTAGACTGTAGTCATTAAAGCTTAAAATACCTGACAGAGGCTCCGCCCACACCTGCTGCTAGGACAGCTAAAAGGTTGCTCTGTCTCATCTCGACTGCCGAGATGAGACAGAGCTGCAGAAACACGCTGTGAAACCGACTGGAGAGAAAAACGCTCAGACAAAAAAAAAAAAAAAAAAACAACAGAACGAGACGTCAGGCTGCCGTCTGCAAGGATTCAGGTCAGCAGCAGAAACATGAGCTGCTGCATCAGGTTACAGAGCTGCACGTCTGCAGCCTCTTCTCCATTCATCTGTCTCTATGTCCATGCATGAATCCATCCATCCCTCTTTTCATCCATCCATCCTGCTCTTACCTCGTTGCAGTCTCCACATCATCTCTGCATCTTCCTCAGAGCTGCAGCTTCATGGCGTCAAACAGCAGCAGGATCAACACCACCGACCCCCCCCCCCAACACACACACACACACACACACACACCCACCCCACTTCCTCTCTCCGTTACCCTAGCAACAGCAGAGCAGCATCACACCTCCTGAAGCCCCTCCCCCTCCTGATGGCTGAATATTTTAGGGGAGCGGCTCCTCCCCCACCGCCTCATCTCTGATGGGTTGATTCGACCCAGAGTGATGTCACGGTGCAACAAATCGTCTTATTGGCCTTTAGCCTGCATGATAGAAAGTAATCTGGCCTCTGTTCCCACTGCCAACACACCGTGTGTCGTATTTTAGCCCCTTGCTGAGCAGCTTTATCTTCGCCAGGACTGTAAATATGATTTTAATTTGAGGATTTATTTAATGTTTGCAGTTTACATAAAGCATAAAGAAATAAAAAAAACTCTTATTTTCTACAGTTTCATTTGCTGCCAACTGAATCTGACAGTCCAACTCCCAGCTCATCTGTTGGAGCATCAGTAAATTATAATTAGTTTTTACAGTTTTACCCTGAAATTATTATCTTTAAGCAGTTTTATCCCCACAGGTTTTGTTACAGGAGGCTTCCTGCAGCCGTCAGGAACCAATAAACTGGATGAACCCAGATTTCCACTGTGGGTGTTTGCATTCATGTCTCATTCTCTAACGGTACCATGTGGAGCAAATTCCCTGTCAGAACCATGTATAGTGGCAGTTTTCATCTATACTCATTTATTGCTTCATCCCCTCCATCATCAGCACCATCCTCCTCCTCAGCATCCGATCAGAGCTGCTGCTCAGCTACAGATCATCTTCATCATATGAAGATGAAACACGTCTCGTTACATAATGGTCCTGACAGATGGAGCCAGAACATTGGGTCAGAGAGGTCAGCTGACAGGATATGACCTCACTAAAACCCTGCTCCATCAGGGTGCAGCTTTTCTCTGCTGGGACATCAGGAATCATTCAAGAGTCTAAGAGACGCAAGAACCAATGACAAGCCAAATCCATCCTGAGTTCAGAATAGAACCAGCATAGTTGTTCTGTCCAGAACAGCAGCTGTCAGGTTCTTAACAGATACTCCACAAACAGGTTCTGAATCCAGAACCAGGTTCTGAATTCAGAACCAATTAGAATCAGATCTCCTGGTTCTTGCTAAGATGTTGCATCGGTGATCTGAGACAGACCTTTGACCTGTTTGGTACGATCAGAACAGACTTGTTTCTAAGGAGTTTACGTGGTTAACAAGCAGAACCAGAACACTTAGTCTATGCTGGGCTTTATCTCAGCTGACCAGTTTAGATTAATCCTTCTCTCACCTGGACCCGTCTCCCGCTTGTGGAGACGTTCTCCATGCCACCCTGCCTCTCTTCGGCCATCACAGCCCCTGCTCGCCTCCTTCGGCCCTTGGAGATGCCTCCATCCTCCAGACGTTCCTCCTTTTCTGCAGCCTCAGCGGTTCCGTCCAGCTCACTGTTGAGACGCTTCCTGAGGAGGCTGTGGAGCGTCAGGACTGCCAGGGTACACAGGACGTACATGTCCCCGTCCCACAGGTTCTAGCTCACAGTCTTAGCTGCTGCAGGTGGAGCTGAGGCTCCATCCGGGCTTTCTGAAGCAGGGCGAGCTCCAGGTGTTCTGTTTGGATCATCATCCGGCTCCGTTTGGATCCTACTGCTCTGTCCACTGGATCTAATCCTCTTCTGACTCTTTAATGTTCCACCTCACCTGTTTCACCTCTGTCCTGGATCCCGCCTCCTCACATTCAACGTCACAGGTCCACAGAACTGATAAGACGTCTGAACCTTGTCCCTGCTGCAGTCACGTCCACAGAATTCCTCAGAATTCCTCAGGTGTCCTCTGGTAACCGGAGCATGCAGCTTCAGTTTTCTGTAAGTCAACACCCTGAGCTGCTCACGGTCTCTATCACCTCAGATCCCTGCAGCTGCTGCACAAAAGTTCAGAACATCACCAAAAACATCTGAAACGGTCCTGCTCCGCCTTAAGCAGACCATGATCTAGAAGCATCAGCTGGAAACACAGAAGAAAGCTAGAGGGTTCTAGTTGAACTCCAGCTCCATGACAGGCAGTGAGAGAGTTTAATTCTGCAGTGCAAAGTTACAGGAACCGGTTCAATCCGACTTAAAGCTCCAGTTAAATTCCCTTCACTGATGATGCAGCTTGATCTTCGGATGTTCTGGAGGTTCCTGCAGCTGGAGCCTCCCAACAACAGGAAAAACTGTCTGCTCAGCTTCTGTTTTCAACTCCAATGTTCCCTCCTGCGTGTGGTTCTGTTCAGAGCTGCAGGTGAACCGTTTTCTCTGAATGAAACAGATTAAAAATTCACCTCCAACCAGAGTTGCTCTCCCCCTCCCTGTCCCAGAACCATCTGCTGCAGCGGGATAAACCGGGCCGCTGCTGCTCACGTAACATTCATGATGCATCACTAGGAATGGGTCAGATCTGATCATCCCAGGCTGTTCAGAGCCGTTTCTCCAGACTATCAGAACTCTTCTCTGTGGTCAGAACCCAGCAGGCTCTGATACCCTCCCTCCCCCTCCCTGGATTGGAGCTAACAGCTTCAATCATAGCCTGCGGTACGTGATGCTGGGTTCTGATTGCCTGCTCAGAATCGGACAGTGTTTAGCGCCGACCCACTCTGAAGTGGACTGTAAATAGAGCTGGAATGGTTTCCAGAACATGGCCCATAGGAACAAAAGGGCATTGTTTCTGGTCCACTGAGCCCTTTCAGAGAACTAATGAAGGGTGGGGCCTCATCAGGAGTGGCTCACTGCACCATGAAGGTCCAAAACTGATGCCACATATCTGCAGGATATTTTCTGGAACGTTTTAGGTTCTGTGGCCTCCAGGAGGGTTTAAGGGGACCGATTTCCTGAACAGCACCAACCCAACATAAAGATCCATCATTTCTCCTTTTAATCAGGAGAAGGCAGAGCTTCTTTATTTGTTTCAGAACTGAAACCATAAGTCTGGACTCGGACCGTCACATCCGCAGAAACGATGCAAAGCTGAGGTGTCAGTAGGGGAAGACAGCTGACCAATCAGATGCTGAGCAGAGCTGCGTGCATCGAGCTAATCATTTTTATTCATCTTTCATAAACTGTTTAATGATCAGCTGCAGCTGCTCCACCTAAACAACAAGAACCTTCTGTTGTTGATCCGATCCATAAAAACACAGATTCTGCTCCGTATCATGGATCATTGACCCGGTTTATCCGAGGTTACACATTAACCTGCTCAGGTTATGAAAACATAACTGCTCCTCTTCAGCGGCAGGTTTTACAGTGCCTTGCAAAAGTACTCGGCCCCCTTAAACTGGTCAACCTCTTGCCACATTTCAGGCTTCAAACAAAGATATAAAATTCAAATTTTTTGTGAAGAATCAACAACAAGTGGGACACAATCGTGAAGTGGAATGAAATTTATTGGATGTGTCAAACTTGTTTAACAAATAAAAAACTGAAAAGTGGGTCTTGCAATATTATTCGGCCCCTTTACTTTCAGTGCAGCAAACTCACTCCAGAAGTTCAGTGAGGATCTCTGAATGATCCAATGTTGTCCCAAATGACTGAAGATGACAAATAGAATCCACCTGTGTGTAATCAAGTCTCCGTTTAAATGCACCTGCTCTGTGATAGTCTCAGGGTTCTGTTCAAAGCGCAGAGAGCATCATGAAGACCGAGGAAAACACCAGGCAGGTCCAAGATACTGTTGTGGAGAAGTTTAAAGCCGGATTTGGATACAAAAAGATTTCCCAGCTTTAAACATCCCAAGGAGCACTGTGCAAGCAATCACATTGAAATGGAAGGAGTATCAGACCACTGCAAATCTACCAAGACCCGGCCGGCCCTCTAAACTCTCATCTCGAACAAGAAGACTGATCAGAGATGCAGCCAAGAGGCCCATGATCCCTCTGGATGAACTGCAGAGATCTACAGCTGAGGTGGGAGAGTCTGTCCATAGGAACAAAATCAGTCCTACACTGCACAAATCTGGCCTTTATGGAAGAGTGGCAAGAAGAAAGCCATTTCTCAAAGATATCCATAAAAAGTCTCGTTTAAAGTTTGCCACAAGCCACCTGGGAGACACACCAAACATGTGGAAGAAGGTGCTCTGGTCTGATGAAACCAAAACCGAACTGTTTGGCCACAATGCAAAACGATATGTTTGGTGTAAAAGCAACACAGCTCATCACCCTGAACACACCATCCCCACTGTCAAACATGGTGGTGGCAGCATCATGGTTTGGGCCTGCTTTTCATCCGCAGGGACAGGGGAGATGGTCAAAATTGATGGGAAGAGGGATGGGGCCAAATACAGGACCATTCTGGAAGAAAACCTGTTGGAGTCTGCAAGAGACCTGAGACTGGGACGGAGATTTATCTCCCAACAAGACAATGATCCAAAACATAAAGCCAAATCTACAGTGGAATGGTTCACAAATAAACGTATCCAGGTGTTGGAATGGCCAAGTCAAAGTCCAGACCTGAATCCAATCGAGAATCTGTGGAAAGAGCTGAAGACTGCTGTTCACGAACGCTCTCCATCCAACCTCACTGAGCTCGAGCTGTTTTGCAAGGAAGAATGGTCAAGAATTTTAGTCTCTCGATGTGCAAAACTGATGGAGACATAAACCAAGCGACTTGCAGCTGTAATTGCAGCAAAGGGAGGCGCTACAAAGTATTAACACAAGGGGGCCGAATAATATTGCACGCCCCACTTTTCAGTTTTTTATTTGTTAAACAAGTTTGACACAAACAATAAAATTCATTCCACTTCACGATTGTGTCCCACTTGTTGTAGATTCTTCACAAAAAATTTGAATTTTATACCTTTATGTTTGAAGCCTGAAATGTGGCAAGAGGTTGACCAGTTCAAGGGGGCCGAGTACTTTCGCAAGGCACTGTGTATAACAGGGACTGATCCAGATCTGCAGAACCTGAGGAGCTGTAAACTCAAAGCAGCTCTCTTTCCAAACTTTCACCAGACCCAGTTTTAGTTCTGGCTCTATTGATGGACTTCTACCAGCTTTAGCTCTAAAAACAAAACTACTAAAAAACATCAGAAAAAAACAAAAAACAAAGAGAAAATCTTTGAAATTTGGTCCTTAAATTTTCTGGCCAATATCAAAGATTCTGACTTGGTTCTATGAAGCTCAGAAATACTTTCAGCATCTAAATTAGAATCTGCAAGACGACTCTAAATCATTGAGTTTGAATTGGTTTCACATTTGGTCCAAACTGCCGGTTCCAGCCCATCAGAGTTCAGATCAGGATCTGAACCGTCATGAAGCTCCTCTTCTTCACAGCCGGCTCGGTTCTAACTGAATATTTATTAATAAAGTTTTATTATTGGGTTCATTACCAGACCTTATTATTCCCAGCATGTTTCCCAGCCCAACGCTGGCTGAAGCTCCTGACCGGAGCAGCTCGAACTCATTCAGATAACATGACTGGATCACTGGAAACACACCAGTACCACGGCGCTGTCCTCAGGTCAGAGGTCAAACAGGTTTAGCATCCAGTGAAGACTTGCTCCAAGTTATTCCATGTGAGAATCCCGGGTAGAGCTGAGTGCAAATAGCTCAGGTTTTTATTTCTTCACATCTGACCCTGAGATACAGGTTCTGGTTCCAGAAGGGATTCTGAACTCAGATTGATTCTGTTGCTCAGCAGAGAAATGAATTTGAACCCAGTTTGGGTTTAGGTTCTTGGTTCTGATTTGACTAGATCTGTCAGAAAAGTTGCAGTTTCGATGCAGACCTACTAGGATGTGTTTCAGATCCAACAGTCCAAACATGTGACTCGGAACCACATACTCTATACCTCAGCTTATCCATTCGTTACCCATGTTGATGAAAAGATCCATTAAACCCTGCTATCGAGGCACCAGAACCATCTTGCTGATCAGAACCTTCAGAATCCAATCCGTGTTCTGGTGGAATGATGGAGGAAATTCCCATCAGAACCATAGATTATTTGGACTGGGAGAACCAGAATGACTGTAGAGTTTTCATTTTTGGGACCATGGAGCCGCGACCCTTCATGTTCTGGCTTTCTTCAGAACCACAAATGGCATAAGTCTGTTTGGGTCACATGATGGTTCTGAGGGCTCAACTGTTATCCAGCTCACATATATCAGCACAGATGAAGACCTGCACAGAAGGCGCCCCCATCAGGTGTGGTGGAGAACAGCAGCAGCGTCATGACTGTGCAGCAACAGAGATGGACAGCGCCCCCCTGAGGCTGAGCTGTGAAAGTTCTGTTCCTGGTTCCAACATCCCAGAATAGTCCTCTCTGTTTTCCCACAGAGCAGCGACACAAACTGAAGTCTGAGGAAGCTTAAGAGAATAAAATGAAAAGAATTCAAGTTTCTGTGTTGAAAATAAAAAAAATCATTAAATTAAACTAGAAATAATTTCCATATTTACTGCTTCTGCTATTTACATTTAAAATTATAAGCCTTTTACCAGATGATGATGATTTTCCCTCATGGTATTAAAATGGCTGCCCTTTCATCTCAAGGTTTTTGGAGAAAGAAACGGATCTGTGTTTGTGAGCTTAAAACTGGGCTGGAATCTGGAGGGATTTACCCCGATTCCTGCTCTGGAAAACTGACTTAAATCTCAACAACCTCCTTTTTGCAGCAACCTAGTTTTCCATTATCAGACCAAAACTAAACATCTGACCTGCTGAAATCTTTTCCATGCAGTTCCACAGATTCAACTGAACTGTCAATGAGTGGATGGGCCAGAATTTCCTCCAGTTTAATGCAGAAACCATAATTTTTGGTACCAAAAATGTGGGGATCGAGATCAGCACCCCTCCAAACTCAATGACCCCCAGAGTATGTGAGGAACCTGGTGTAGTATTGGACTAAACTACGTTAAGTCTGTAACTAATTCAGCTTACTGTGATCTTAAAAATATCACCAGAATAAAGTGTTTCCTGTCAAAACAGGAAACAGAACCAATTCATGCTTTTAAGGTGTGTAACCAGCTCCCTGAAAACCCAAGATGTTCCAGAAGCCGTTACAAACTTTAGGAAAGGACAATGACTATGTTCTCTGATCGTTAACTCAGAGATATTTATACCCGAATTCTAGATACCAACATATGTTGAGGTGTTAATATCTAGAACAGATTTCTGTATGAATGATGCTGGAGAACAAAGTTTGCTTCTGTGGACATTGATGTTAGACATGGCTCATCAGCTCCCCCTGCTGGACTGCTGTCTGATAATCACACACAACTGTCCCATCTCTGTGAGACCCATCAGGTAAAAATGATCGTGGATCAGAACCTTTATCATACAAAGTTCAGCTGAATCCAAGCATCAACAGTTCTTAACATTCAGATTGACTTCCAGATCTACCATGCTGGAGGGGGTGAAGGTTATGGACCAATGGTTCTGTGATGATGCCTCTGGCCTGTTTGATCCGACATCCTGTTCTGACGTTTCCTCATCTAAAGCTCAGCAGCATCATCTGTTACCATGGTGACCAAGCCGGTCCAACATGCCTGGGTAAATTCCTAAACCTGCTCATGTCTCTGCAGATGTCTCGGATTGTCTCTACACAGAGCCCGACCCCAGCTTCAGAACTCTGCAGATCCGCAACACATCCACAGGATTCCCGAAAGGTGGAGCTTTGAATCAGTTCTTTTCTCAGGTCTTCTTTAACTGTCCAAACTGAGAGGACGTGACTCTGATTATAAGGCTCCAAATCTCATTTCCTCTCATGCAGCTGCAGCACAACTCAGCGCTGTAGTCTGGGTCTGCCTGACCTCTGAAGTCAGCAGCTCTCATCGGTTATTTATGGCAGAGATCAGAGAACAACATAAAATGTTCCTGGCTAAACTTTAACCAAGTTAAGGATTATTTGATTACTAAATTAGTTGACGATTATTTCAATAATTGATTAATCACGATTAATGGCTTCACCCTAATGAAGACCAAGGAACCTAGCAGACAGGTCGGGGAGAAAGTTCTGGTTCAGTTTAAAGCAGGGTTAGGTTCTACAACTACATCCCAAGCTTTGAACATCTCCCAGAGCTCTGTTCAATCAATCATCTGAACATGGAGAGGATGGACCATCTGCAGACCTACCAGGACATGGACGTCCACCTAAACCGACAGGCTGGATAAGGAGAGCATCAATCAGAGAAGAAGCCAAGAGGACATGGTAACTCAGGTGGGAGAATCTGTCAAAAAGACAGCTATTAGTAATGCAGTTCACATATCTTTATCAAAGCGTGGCCAGAAGAAAGCCAATGCTGAAAGAAAACCAGAAGAAGTCCAGATTGCCTCAAACAAACTAGGAGACACAGCAAACAAGTGGAAGACGGGGCTCTGATCAGAAGAGACCAAATCTAATCAATGGAAAACACTTTGTGTGCAGTAAAACTAACACTGCACATCACCCTGACCTCACTATGTCCATGGTGGAACATGGTGGTGACCGCATCATGCTATGGAACACGGAAGCTGATCAGAGTTGATGGGAAGATAGATGGAGATAAATCCAGGAACATCCTGGAAGAAAGCCTGTTAGAGGCTGCATAAGACTGGAGACTGGATTGGCGGTTCACCTTCCAGCAGGACAGCCGCCCTGAACATACAGCCTAAGACACAATGAATGGTTTAGAGCAAAGCAGATTCATGTGTTCAAATGGCCTAGTCAAAGTCCACACAGTGGTAGGACTTGAAAACTGATGTTCCCAGATGATCTCCTTCCAATCGACTAAGCAGTGATGAACCCTGACTTTTTCTGAACCGGAGCTAAACAGAATCTGCTCCTTTCTTTCACTTTTAAAGTTAATGTTTCATTTATTCATTTCTCAGCAGCGAAAAATGAAGCAGTCACAATTTTAAGCTGGTTTGGACCGTTTCACTGCAGGTTTTCTGTTCACTTGTTTAAATACCATTAAACTTTTTTAATTAATTGTGAGACAAATAAGCACTTTCCCAATAGTTTGCTTTTTCAATCCATGTTTCAACCGAAAAAAACCCCGTTGATCCATCAGGAGAAACTTTTTCCTGAGAAGCTGTGGAATAAAACCTGATCTACAACCCCGGAATCAGCTGGATGGTGGTTTCACAGGAAGATCATCACCAGCAGGTTTGGAAACATCCTGTTCCTGCTGCAGATCTGAGAGTCCTTATTTAAACATGATGAACTGGAGTTTCATCGGCAGAAGGCTGGAGCTGGATGACGAAATTCAGAGAAACTCTAAATGATGCAGAGACACAGCAGCAATCTGTGCACACACACACACACACACACACACACACACACTTCTATCTACAGCTGGTAAAATAATTTTTTAACACAAATGTTTACCTTAGTTATGTTTGTTGTTATGAAATGTCGGTAAAAACCCAAATAATCACTTCTACACAGAAATCACAGCATTTCAGTCCAGAAATGAAGTTATGGGTTAATAATTAGAACAACACTGAATAAATATTGAGCAAACATTCAGATAGGGCACCTGGGTCTGGCTGCTTTATGGCTCCAGCAGCGCTCATTCAGAGTTTTAGAAATCCAGCTGGAACCATTACCTGTGTGTGGAACCATTTGTATATTTGGAAACTTTTTGGTAAAGATCTCCTTCCTTTTATCATTGGTACCACTTGGTACCTGATACTTATTTGCACAGAGCAGGAGGAACATTTCCTAAATCCTGACAGATTTTAGCTGCTTTCTTGGCTTGACTTTTCTTTATGTGTTTATTACTTTCTTCTCTGTGACATAAGTTCTTACCCATGACGTCATCTGTGGACCAATTTCCTTTCACTTCTTTGCATGTGTGGATTATTTGGGTTGTTGCCAATATCTGAGAAAAATGGGACTTGTTCAAAACTTATTTTACCCTCTGCAGACAGAAGTGAAGGAGCGGTGGGACTTTCCTGTAAACTTTATTAATTAGATCACGTTGTTGTTGGCTCTACATTCATCCAAAACTAGTCTGCGAGGCAAAAACAAGTCAGTGAGGAGTTCTCCTCCCAGAGTCTAAACCAAAGTTTCAGGTTAAACAGAGTCAGACCAGCAAGTTCCAAGTCAGAAAATTGTTACACAGGTTCAAAAATCCTGCTGAGGCGTTCCTTCACCATTTGGTTTGATTAGTTGATAAGTTCTTACTCTCCAAACTGCATTACAGAGAAATAAAATCTGATCTCTTTATTTCTGCATCACTCAGTTTTTCCAATGAGCTGCTTGGAAGCAAACATGGCAGTAAAGAGTTAAACTTCCAGCTTGCTCCACGTCTGTAAACGGTGACGAGGTTTCCTGTGATGTGGCTGCAGCCCTCAGGTTATTTATAGAGAGGGCTGAGCTGCAGCGGTCAGTCTGTAGACACACCCTGCAGCCCGGCTGCCTCCTTCCAGCGGGAACAGGAAGTCAGGGATCCTCACAGGAATGGAAAAACCTCTACAGAGAATTTCCAGTCAACTGTGAGATCTGCAGCTGCTCAACATCTGGTTTGCTGAGAGAGACGTGTTTACTGCCGCCGGCCAGCTCGTGTTGCTGCAACAAGCTCCAACATTCAGGGGAAAATTGCAGCAGGACTGAAGTCTGAGAGATCAGACACCAAACTGACCTCAGGTCAGCCCTCTGCAGCTTCTCATGTGATATAAACACACCACCACAGAAGCTCTGAGGTCTCCTAAGAACCTCTGAACGCCTCATTGTTAGCTCTGCTGGAGGAAAATCTGAGCAAAACAGCAGCCTGAAACTTCAGGAGGTCTTAAAGCACTCCGACAGAACAGAACTGACAGAACTGAACAGGACAGATCTGGAAAGTTCATCAGCAGATGATGCAGGCACTGGGATAAAATCAGGCAGGACACATTTCAGGGCTCCTCATCAGTCTGGTGAGGAACGTCCAGCTGAACCAGCTGTTGCCGTCATAAATCATCTGCAGTCACTTGGTTCTGTAAGCTAACACAGACAGAAGGAAACAAAAAGCTTCTGTCAGAATGAAGGTGGAGCAGGAACATGAAGCTCTATGAGCTCTGCTTTAATGTCATGTTCTGAGTTTCTGAAGCCAGAAAGCATCACTAGAACCTCTACCTGGTACTGTTACGCCTAAACAGGATGTACTGTGAGAACATCAACCAACTAAACCCAAACATCAGGACTTCAGCTGCTGCACCACACAACACCAACAGCTGGAGCTCAACTCTGCAGGTGGGCCAGGCTGAAGTGGGTCCGGCTAAAGCCCGCCAGGCTAAGGTTCAGGTAAAATTTAAGATAGAATTGTTACCACCAGTGCCTGAAGAATTGGATTTATAACTGATTTCCAACCTGACCCGTTTCAGCCCCAGTACCAACATTCATTGGGCCGACTTACAAGTAGTGACAGGTGATGGGCTAAAGTGATCATTTGATCCAAAAACTAACTGCTAAGTGTGACACCTGCTGGTTTCTATCTGGGAGCCAGAATCAGCGTCAACCCACATAACAAAGAAAACCAGGAACCGGAGGGAAGCAGAACTGGTTCTGACTGAAACCTGCTGGCCAATATTTATACCCGATATTAATAATGCTGTAATTGCCAATAATCAATATTCTATACATTCCCCCTCCTTGTGACACAGTGAAACAACGACCCCACCACTGACATTGCTTCTCTGCTTCATTTAAACTCCCACAATCCTTTGCTGCATCACTGTCACATGACCAAACAGAAACCACATGGTCAGAACAAGCTCTATTAAGCAGAACAGAATTAGACCCTCCACCTAAAACCAGAGCAGAGCAGCAACATGTTCTACATCCGGGGTCCCCAAGTCCAGTCCTCCAGAGCCATGGTCCTGCAGCTTTTAGATGAATCCTGGCTCCAAAAATGGTTGAATTACATGTTCAGGACACCAATAAGTTTACCAAAGCCTGGCAGTGAGCCATTATTCCGTTTCAGGTGTGTTGGAGCAGGGATGCATCTAAAAGCTGCAGGACAGCAGCTCTGGAGGACTGGAGCTGGAGAACCCTGCTCCACATGAAGTAAACACAAATAACCTGAGAAAGAGGAAGATGTTCCACCACACATGACTTAGAGCAGCTCTGTTCTTCCAGCAACAAAGACACGGTCCAATTATTTCCAATCATTTAATCTGAAACTGTTGTCTGAAGGAATATTTATGTGGTGGCAAAATAAAAATAAAGTGTCATTATCCTGCTCTGTTAACACTGAGAACATAATCAGTCCGATTATTTAGTGGAACAGATAAGAGAGTGTCTGATCCTTTCCAGTCATTTAAAACTGGGATACAGCATTCCCACTGTTCCCAGTAGCTCTTCTTTCTATGTAAAAGGATCAAATAAAGGAAATGAACTAAACAGAGAATCTAAGAGACTCACATCCTGTTCACACTAATCAACTTTACAAAATTACAAGTTAAAATAATAAAACCTTTGGGGCATCAAATGGATGCAAACTAGAATCATAATGAGCCTGATATGGAGGAAAAGATTTTTATAAGTATTTCTAAACAATTATGAATTTATTTTCCACCTGGTACCGCCTCTCCTGTTCATGTTCACGGGTTAAATACAGTCCAGTAACCATTCAGCAGGTAAACTCAGAGTGGTTCTAGAATCAGTTCTGGTTCAGGTAAAGAAACATATCTATGAGAAACTACATGCCAACTTCAGCTTGGAACAACAACAGAACCTGCCTGGTCCAAACGTCCAGAGTTCTAAATGAGAATGTGGCTTCATTACTATGACTTTATTTCCAAAACCAGGACCAAACCCAGAACAGTTTGGGTTGATGGCACAAGTTTGTTTCGGTGGTAACACCTCAGACTGCCCACAATCCCATCTGTGAGATACCACTTCTCTACAGGACTGTAGAACAGAACTTACAGAACCTTTGATCTCTGCCGGACCCAGCTCCGGTTCAGGACACAGAGACTCTGGTTCAGATAAAGTCAGGGTTCATCACTGACCTGCTGATCAGTGCCTTCAGACTGATCTCTGCAGCCGCAGGTTATTTTGATAGGACCCGTTGATGTTCGGATCCTTTCAGAACTTTTTGGTTCAATTTAAATCCAGGTGATCTGAGGAGTCCAGGCTCTATGGAGATCTGTTTGTTGGACTCAGTCGGAACATTTCGAACCGAACTGTCCATCAGTACTGACAGCTGCAGCTCTGCCGTCACCGTCCCCATGGAAACCAGCACGTGGAGGGTCCACAGCTGAGCAGGTGAGGCCGCGAGCTTTTGTCCCGAATAAAAGACCCGTGGAAGCTGCTGGAGCCACATGAAAAGAAGCGGCCAGATCCGAGAGCCGACCCGGAGACCTGACCCGGGAGGTGCCGAACACACACTACAGAACCCAGAGAACCAGAATCGGGGATCCGCAAAGTTTGAAGATTTTACTAACCTCCTCCTCCTCCTCCTCCTCCTCCTCCTCCTCTTCTTCTTCTTCAGGTCAGACTCCCACAGTCTGCTCCGCCGTCAGCAAGCAGGCTCACGCATAAAAACGCGCAGTTTGCGGGTGTTTGCAGCTCTAAGCCGCTCAGCTGTAGGTCTGACCGTGCTGCCTTCAAAGACAGTCGGATATGTGAGTGAGGGCGGGAATAAAGCGGGTTTTATAGAAATGAGGGCGGGTCACAGCTGTGGGTCACATGATAAATACCAGCTTCAAAATAAAACGTTTAAATCATAGAAAACATCAGAAACAATAAAACACGTTTAAAAGCATATCTAAAGAGTCGTTTAGGATGTTTGTCAGTGCAGACCGTTCAGCTGAAACATGTTTAAATCTTCAGAAATAAACCCTTTATTTGATCTCAACATCATTTAAAGGTTGCAAACAGTTTCTCTGCTGTGACCTCGACTTGTTTGTCAGAATGTTGTTTCTTTGAAATGAACCCAGAAGCCCAAGGACGCTCAGACTCTGTGGGAGGGAACTTCCAGCACATAAACTAACATCGGTCCGAACTGGAAGTGAGGATCTCATCGTTTATGAATGCAGTGCTGAGGATCTGTTGCTGCTTCCAGTCTCAGCTGTAGTTTTCTGCGCCTCTGTCTCCGTTGGCTTCTAAATAAAGCACCAACCTGTCCAGGTGAGACAGCTGCAGGCTCCGCCCACCCATCTCCCTGGACTGTAAACATGAGTTCATGCTACTGCATAAAACCTGATTTTAATCCTCTGAATGAGTGCTGAGGACATCCAGTTAGTTGCAGCTTCTTCATATCAGTCCTCAGAACAGAAACAGACTGTTTTATCACTTTGTCCTCTTGTCTTTCATGCAGCAGCAGAAAACTAGTAAAAGATATGAAATATCCTTCTGCAAACACTGAAGGAGCTGAACTTTCTCTGCAAGGACAATGTGGAGTGTTTCCAAATGATTAGCATTATTTGTTTTGCAGAGAAGTCTTAATATTTTATTTATTATCAGAGTGTTTCTCTGATTTAATCAGTACTGGGACATGTTCTGGGTGTCTGAATGGGTTCAGATCCGATTGTTTGGATCCATCTTAGATCTCTGCGTCTGCTGCTTCACTGCTTTCAGCTCATCAATAATAATGCATAATCAGGTGAAGTGTCCACCTGCAGTAGAGGGGAATAAAGTTTCTATCAAGCTCATACAGCTAATCAAGCAGTTGTAATCCTGCCGCTCCTACGTGAGCTGCAGAACTGAACTCTGGGAAACAGAGTTTCATAGAAACCATTGAAACGTGTCCTAATGAGAGACAAAGGGCGCCCCCTCCTGGATGCAGCGCCTCAGACACATCAGTGTGTGTTCAAAGGTGGAACTGCAGCCAAGCCTCTGAAGTCATTTCCTCTTTTCCCAGTTTGGCGTCCTGGGACCTGCTGTAAAGGTGCAGTTTATTACCGAATGCTTAACGAGACAAAGCTCTGTTACAAACAGCTTGTTTTTTATTCCCGTCAGCCGGAAAACAGTCCAAACATTTGGAAACAAAGTCAGGATTAAAGCAGCTCCTCAAACTTATTCTACTGTCCGACTAATCACCAGCTTCCTGTGCCACGTTGGTTATCATTTCCTCCTTTCCTAGTTTGTCCATGTTTCCTCTGCAGCTCCAGCCGGAACAGCAAGCCCTTCCTGTTTCCTGAACCTCTAAGATCAGCAGGATCTCTGCAGGGATTCAGCCTTAGCAGAAGCTTCTGCTCAATGAACCATCTGAGCTCTGACTCTGTTCAAACTGAGTGCTTCAACTGTTTAATCCAGCTAAATGTTCAACATGGTGGTTCTGTTAGAAACAGAAAGCTCCTTAAAGCTCCTTTCAAATATGCATATTTTACAACAGGGAATATTTTACAGATTCAGAATTTCACTTTGAGTAAATGGTGTTGGATATGGAGGTGGCAGGGAGGGCAGGAGGAAGACCAGAAGGATAATGGGTGTTGAGAAGGATCTGCAGAGGGTTGGAGTAACATAGGTCTATATGCTGAGGTGCCCCCAAAGGCTGCAGTTGGAAGGACAAAAAACTTTAAAGGGATGTTAGAATCACCCTGAAACATGCATCATGCTACCTTTTGTCTCTGAGTATTAATTGACTTTCCTGTCTGCTAACCTGTCTGCTCCAGCTCTGGAAAGACTTTAAACGGCACAAAGAATTTTAAGCAATAGGTTAGTGCACCCCTCTGAGAGCAGGATGAGTCAGAGACATTTTTTAATATTCTCCAAGGAATATTTAATTGAAAAACATGTTGAGAATAATAATGTTTGCGTTAGAGCAACAGCGCAGAACTTTCAGTCCATCGTCATGCTGCAACCAGAAGGAATGCTGCTCAGCATCGTCCACTCTTCATCCTCTCTAATTAACAGGAGGACGCATCTAAAAGCTTCAGTTCAGTGAGAAAAACAGATGTGGTAGATTATATTCAAGCTGCAAGACACAAGCTAGGAACTCTGGGAAACGGATTTTCTTTCATCACTTCTCTTATTTGGGTGGTTTCCTCTCCCTGGGGTAGCAGCGCCCCCCACTGACCCGTTAGCTGGCTCATGTGGCCAAAGGTGGTACTGCAGTTTTCCATGCAAACAAAAATAAAGGAGGAATTCAACTTATTTCTTTTCCTGTTCCTCTTTTTTCTTCTCCTCTTCCACCCCCTTCTTTGTCTCATCTGCTGACACCTCCACGGTCAGAAGCTCCTCCCCTTCCTGCCGTGGCGTCATCCTGATGATGACGGAGCTGTCCGCCGTCTCTGCTACAGACTCGTCTTTGTCGTCTGGGGCCAGGGTCCGAGGGACCGGAGAGCGGCGGTGCATTGGAGAAGGGGGCGGGGCTGGAGAGATGGTGGGAGGAGCCTGATAAAACAAAGATGGAAGAGGAGAAGATAGTTACAGTGCACACTGTTATTCCCTCAAAACCTACCTCCTTGAGATTTAGGTACCCAAGATACCCACCTGACCTGGCAATAACATCTGGTCCTACCAGGCGTGATGGTTTCTCTGAGACCACCTTCAGAGACCATCCTTCCTTATTTTCTTTCTCCAATCCGTTCCTACCATATTTATTCCCTCTCTCCTCCTTTCTTTCCCACCCCTTCTTTTTAGCTCATATACCTCTGTTTGGTCCTCAGATGGTTTGTAGGCCTTCTTCAGCTTGGCGAAGGTTCCCTCGATGCCCACCTGCTCCGTCGCCTTTAGAGCAGCCTTGAACAGTTTGGGGGTGTCTGGTCGGGGTGGGATGACCTCTGCTGCCTCCTTACGTGTTTCCTTCTCCTCCGGCTTCTTGTCCTTGGTCAGCATTTTCCTACACAGACACAGCCAGACAGGAAACCTGACCACACTGAGAGACACTGAGAGTTGCAGTGTCAGTGGCTGACGAGTTTGAGGTCTACATCTCAAAGTGTAACATCTCATGATCATCTGACTGAGCAGAAAACCTGAGGAGGATCACAGAGGGCTCATGTGACCCGTTTCTCCCGGACAAAGTAGATCGCGCAGCCTGAGCTGATTAGAGACGAGGGTAATCCCGTTGAGGACAAATCGGACAGAGGAAGGAGAACCAAGGAAACCAACGGGACTGGGAATGTCCGAGACTGGTATCCAGAACTTTTACAGCAGTTTGACTAATTATCTGGTTTCTTTGGAGTCTGGTGGCTCTGATCCAGTGATCTGTCACACTACACCTTTCAGAATCTGCTGCAGGTGATGCTGTGGTTGATCAGCAGAGCATCACTAATGGCCTAATCACATTACTAATCAGTTCTGTCTCTGCGAGCTTTCTGAGACAGAAACAGGAAGTGAACCTACCTGCTATGATGATGCAGTATGATATCATCCAAACTGTCCAATCAATGAGCGACTGTGACCTTACATTTCCTCCTGTGGATTGAGTGGATCATTTTCCCTACTGATCAGAATCAATTAATCGGTTCCAGTGGACCATCATAGATCCAACTGTTGTTTTCTGTCTCATAATAAAATAATAATAGTAATAAAACAGAAATAACCTCCAATAAAGCAATAAAAAAGGCATCTGTTGCCGGGCTGCTCAGATATGTTGTCTTCAACACTTATCAATAGTAACCAATCACATTACAGGACCCGGTCCAGTTTGGTCTCGTCAGGTCTTACTTGGTCTTCTTGCGCAGGAGTTTCTGGGACTCAGGGTAATGGACCAGAATCTCTGCTAGGTCCTTCTTATCCAGGATGAAAAGGTTGGCAAATCCGTGCGCCTTCACATTGGCTGTCCGCCGGTTTCCTCCGCCCCCTGCCAGCAAACTGACCAATCAAAGACAAAGACAGCTGTCAGAAGGTTTTAAAGCTTTCAAAATTTTAACTTAATTTTAAGTAAAATGTGGAATGGACAATGTTAGTGTTTGTCCTGAAGAGGGCGCCAGAGTTAAGGCTCTTTTAACTTAAGTCAGAACCGTCTTCTGTCGACCCAGTCCATCATTGTCAACTAATCTCAGAACTAGAAAATCTCCCAACATCAGTGTAACTCTGCTGGGTCCAGGTATATGTAAATGTCATACGTGTGCTTTTGAACACAAGTCTGAGCAGTTGCAGACTAATTAAAACACAACAGCAGCTGAGGCTTATGTTACCTCATTAAATAAACCGATATAAGGTCCTCTTGCTCCTGTTGTTTGAGGAAATGTTTGTCAGTGTTACAGCAATCTGCTCCTGTTTGTGTTTGACAGACAGAGATGAGGGAAAACTCGAACCACAGTCTGTCTCATCACAAGATTAACTGCAAAATGTATTCCCATCCTGTACGTGAGGAGGTGGCAGACCTTTTCAGTCTGCAGAGTATGAAGGTTTCAGTCAGTCTGCAGAGCTGGAAGGGTTTTGGTCGGTCATGTTCATGTCTCACATGCAACAACAGAATGGCTGGAGGTAACTCTGACCTGATCTCTCCGAACACAGAACCGGCTCTGATGGTGACGAACACAGTCTGGAGGTCAGGACCACCCACTACCTGAACCTCTCCCTGCTTGATAATGTACATCTCTCTTCCAATCTCCCCCTGAAACACACGCAGAACACGTTAGCGCCACCTGCAGCTCAGCAGAAGCTCCTGAAAACATCCACAGGTGTGCTCTCACCTTTTTACACACAAAGTCTCCAGGCAGGTACACAACAGACTTGAGCCTGGTTAGCATGTCAAACACCATCTGCCTGTCGCAGCCCTGCAACACACACACACACACACACACACACACACACACACACACACACAAGCAGACAGGTTTTCATTCAGCTGGTCCCTGCAACAGATGTTTGATGTTGGTCCAGTTGGTCTGAGTTTCTTACCTGAAACAGGGCCACTTTGCTGACAATGGAGTAGTTGACGTCTACAGCGATGTCTAGTCTCATTTTAGCAGGAAGTTGAATCAGGAGCTCTTGTTCATCTGCACAGGAAACACACAGTCACCATGAACTTGACATGAGGCGTTTAGGAACACAGTGTTTATCCACACTTGAACATCCTTCCAGATGTATCTGAGCTAATTTTAGCTGTCCATCACTTTTTAGCTGTTTATCATCAGCATCCAGGCACAAATCAGATGCAACATGCAGCTTCACCACTTTAATCCTAAAGCAAACACTTGTCATCACCACAGAGCTGAGTGAAGATGGACGCTGTGATCAGGTTGTAGTCTTAGCAGGATCATAGAGGGATTCTCCATGACCAGGTCGCGCTGGTGCATGCTGGTATCCACATAGTGGACCAACTTCTCCTGCTGTCCTCACTCCCTGAACCCAGTACAAAGCATACATCAGCTGTACAGTGGCTCAGTGGGAAGAACTGCAGAGGGTCATTAATGTGGCCCAAAAGATTATTGACAACCCTCTCCCCACACTAGAAGAACTATACAGTTCCTGCTGTCTCCAAAAAGCCAAGAGCATCATGAAGGACACTTCTCCCCTGGGTCAACTCTGTTTGAACTGGTACCATCAGGCTACAGATCCATTAAAGCAAGGACAAGAGGACTCAACGAGGCAGATTCAACTGAAAACATCCAGAATGTAAAGGAGATGCAGTAATGGGAATGTGTTTCAGAATGAATCTGGTTTCACTTTATCTTATCTTATCTGCTTCTGTTTTTCTTTTACATAAATGATTTATTGCTCTGTGTACAGACCAGATAGAGTTTTCTCAGTTCTATTTACTTGACAATACAATGACAAGAAAGGATGTTCTGATTCTGGATGATCTCATACTCAGACTGTTCAGCTCCTTACCCAGCATGCCCTGAATCTTCCAGGTGTAGTCGTACCAGGTCTTGATGCGGTTCTGGACTTCTCGGGGGATGTTGTAGGAGTTCATGTACTTGACGGTGTTGTCCATACAGGCCCGGTAGTAGTTTTCACCTGCTGTCGCTGCTCCGACTACATCTCTCATCTGAGGCAGAGAAATACACCAAATACAGGTGGACAAATATGTACAAAACAAAATACTCTGAAACCAGTCCCTCCAAACAGAACCAGAACCCCTGTACAGTTCAGTTGTGGACTAACCTGACCGATCATGATGGAGAAAGCAAACACACCCACAAAGTAGTTGATGAGCTGGAAGCAGATCTCAAATACGGTAGTGGGGTCTGGCAGTCCTCCGATGGTGATTAGCGTCTTCACAGCAAAGTAGTAACAGCGAATGTAACTATGGAAACAGAAACATCCCATCACTGAGAGGAAGTCTAACAACAAGCCAGAATCTTATGAAGTGAAAACCGGATAGAAGACCTCCTGATTTGACTTGATGTGGTGTCAGTATCCTCAGCTAAGAGAAGGAAGATTACGCTCAATGTTGTACGACCTCATTTTGACAGATAGATGAACTGATGTTAAACTGAATGTTTCAGTGCAGAAGGTGTCTTCACACTGAGAGTTCTCCAGACGTTTGTTCAGGAACGGAGACTTTCCTTTGTCTTTTACTAATTCCAGAAGTTGTCAGCTGGGAACCTGCTATTAACAATAACACCTGAATGATGTAAGACCTCTAGTGGTCCTGAGGAAAACCGCATATTAAGCATCGTAATTCTGTAATTAGGCTGCTGTCACACTGTTTCCTGTCCTGCCATGTATGTCTGCATGTTGTAAGGCATCTGTTGTGCCGGTCTAAATGTGAAGAAATGTAGAAGGGAGGAGAGTCCTCAGGTGTCTTTGACGTATCTGTGGAGCTTTTGATAATCGTTAATACTGGAGATCAGTAGGTTGACATCACAGTGTCCTGCTGCGTTTTGAACAGGTAAGTTACTTTATGTGATGTCACCACCTCATTTACTGTTCTCACCCTGGGACAAATTCAGAAACACCCGAGTTTCTCATTCTGTGTAACTTAGTGAGATCTCTAACTAAAGGTGTGAATAACAGCCTGAAAACAGGACTGATGTTATGCACAGCAAAGGCTCATCTCTGGAGAAGTTCTTACGCATTGCCTTTTCCATTGTAGACCCATTTGGTGGATCCCAGTCCTTCATAGTCGGAGCCCCAGTAGAAGAGACAGGCATTGATGTGCAGGGAGTACAGCAGGTAGGTGGAGGTCCGAATTACCCTGACACACAACAACAACAAAGATGTGACAACTTTAAAGAACACGTGCAGTAAATAACAGTAGCTGGTGATCCTCAAGGATCCCTACTGGGTCAGGTATGTTTTCAGAATCTGGCCACAGTTTTGGCTCTGCTTGGTTCTGGTTGTCCAAGACATAAACGCTCTCTTCAGTGAGGACAAAGTGAACCTTTTCACCACAATAGAGCTTTAAATAAGAGTTACAAAACTATGAACAACTGGTTTACAGAGGACTGAATAAACAAAGATGGATGGATGGATGGATGGATGGATGGATGAATGGATGGATGGACAGATGGATGGATGGATGGATGGATGGATGGATGGATGGATGGATGGATGGATGAATGGATGGATGGATGGACAGATGGACGGATGGACGGATGGATGGATGGATGGATGGATGGATGGATGGATGGATGGATGGATGGACGGATGGATGGATGGATAGATGGAAACAGTTGTAGTTGCATTTCTGTGTGGTTCCTCACCTGTAGATGTATGCCTTTTTCATCACTGCCTCCATTCTGTCGTTGAACTCAAAGAAGACCATGTACTGAGAGAGAAGCAACAATGAGCTGTATATCCTGGAAACATGAAGCTGAGTGAAGCTGAGGAGCATCATGTCACCTTCAGCAGGCGAGGGAATCTAAGCAGAGAGTTCACTCCTGTGAAGTAGTAAAATATCTCCATGGGGAACAGGCTGACGACGTCCATCTAAGAACCAAACATAAAGCAATCCGTTCAGTGGAAATTAGAACCAAATCATTGAGACACTGAAGGAATGTTCCTTCTGCAGCAGAAACATGATCACTCACAAGATCAGCTTTAATTAGCAGTTAGCAAAAGAGGATTAATAAAAAGTAGATTAACATCTAATAAATGCTTTCTAAGAGCTGAAATGTGAAGATAAAAGAGAGACTTGCTCTCACCTTAAACCTCTCAGTGGTCATGTAATGTTCCCTCATGTCCTTTTTATCACACTGTCAAATAAAACCAGTGAAACCAGTTAAAGGTGTATCTGCAGCGCCAGTGACGGAATCAAAAGACATTTGTCTCCGTCTACAGACCACGATGTCTCCTCCACGGACGAACTGCAGTCTGGGCTGGAAGATGAGGATGTCTGCAATGTAGATGAAGTCACAGGTGTAGTCTGCCAGCAGCCATAGGTGGATGTTCTCAGGCGTCTGATAGGGGAACGCCCAGCGGACAGGGATCAACCACACATTCCAGTTCCACGCCGCCACCACGAAGAACAGCCAGATTATGTAAATCAGATCTGAGGGGCAGAAAGTGTGGAAAAGGTCAGGAATTATGGGAATGTTATTTGAAACTGGAAACCGGCAGCAATCTGGACTTATATTTCTGTCTGATTATGAAATACTCATGAGAATCCAGATTTATCATTCCTTTAGGGTGACGAGATGTTCAAGAGAATATAGATTATTCATTCTGTTTGGTATAAAGTCATTCAGGAAAATCTAGATTTCTCATTCTGCAGGCTACTGAGATGGACTCCCTCCCCTCACCATCCTCAACACTGTGTCTGCTGTGGACCATTTCTAGCTTCTAGGAACCACTCTTTCTCGGGACACCCTTTCTGGTCCTCACACATAGACAATGTTCAGAAGAAGGTCCACCAGAGGCTATACTTCCTGTGGCAACTCAAGAAGTATAATCTTCCACAGCTGCTATTCATCTTCTACATTCAGTCTGTCTTGTCTACGTCCATCTCAGTGTGGTTTTGGTTCATCCACCAAACAGTCCAGACTGCAATGAACAATCAAGTCTGCAGATAGAATCATCAGAGCTGACCTTCCCACTATCCAGAACTTATACAGGTCAAGGGTCAGGAAAAGGGCAGCTAACATCTCTGCAAACCCCACACATCCTGGACACAAACTGTTTAGACTTTAACCATCAGGTGGCGCTACAGAGCAATGTTAGCAGAAAAGAGCTGCCACAGAGACAGCTTCTACTCCCAGAATGTCTCTCTGAAGGACACAGTCAGAGAACCCAGATCCAAACCAGGTATATAACACTGTATACATATTTAGAAAAAACGTTTACTTTCATTTCTACTTTTTACATATTTATATTGAGAGCAAAGTAGAACCAAAGTCAAATTCCTTGTTTGTGTCACAAACTAAAGAATCTGGATTTACCATCTATCCCGTAATTAGACACAAAAGAAAAACCTGGATTAATTTTCCCATCTGGGAACTAGAAATTCAGCAAAAACAGATTTATCATTCCATAAACGGTAGGTTGAGGGGAATCTGGATTAATTATTAACAGGAGTTCAAGCAAAGCTCTCACCGGTGAATGGGTCGATGCTGGAGGGAAATCGATATTCCAGGACAGCTCGGAGCCAATCAGGCATTGGGGGTAGTTTGGGAATTTTCACCGGATATCCCAGAAGTTCAAACTGGAACAGCTCCTCATCCTCTGCCAGTGGTGCTGTTGTGTCATCCTTCCCCTCTCCTGGTGGAGGTGGCGGAGGAGGAGGTGGTGGAGCTTTGCTGGGGGCTGTAGGGATCAGGACAGAAATGTTAACACTGGTTTCTGGATATTCAATATTCAGATCTGCTAACCTTTCACCCAACGGCCGAACAGAGCCCTTACAAAGTTCAAACTTTCTAAAACTCTGAGGGACTTTTTCTAGACTTGCTTCCTTCCCTGCAGAAAAGTATCTGGATCCTGGTTCTTTCAGAAATAAAACTCAGATCCTGCTTTCTCCTCTGCAGGAAGCCGTTTAGATCCTGCTAGATTCAGGACAACTAACTGGATCCTGCTTTCTCCAGATAAATTATCTGGATCCACGGCAACGTACAAGCAGAGGGACTCTCCTCCTCGGATTCATCCGGATCCACCAGGCGATCTTTCTGTCGTTCAGTCCGACCTTTAAAGAGCTTGACCAGCTCATTCAGACGGTCCTGGACCACAGTGCTGGCAACGCTGGCAGCTGACTGAGGACGTATCCTGCGAGAGAAGAGTGAGATGATGAAGATGGAGGACAGGGCCGGAGGAGGAAGCTCACACCATGATTCTGTCTGAGATCTTACTCGTCATCTGCAGCCAGTAGGTCTCCCTGACTTGACCAGGTCTTCAGACCGGCCTTCAGCAGCTCCTCATCTTCCTCCCCTGCAGACAGATCAGCTCTGTTGGAGACATGAGCACATCATCCCTCTTTATACCTCAGAGATTCTCTGAACAGACGAGTAAAAGCTTCAGTCCTAACTCCTGCTTCAGGAGTTAGGACACTCTGTAGGTTGCACCAGGAAGTTTCATGTGGCTGCTCTCTTTATGACCATCTGGGTTTTTAATTTGTCTATTTATTTTATGTTTACTTTCTTACATTAGTTCAGCATTAATGTTTCAACAAATAAACCAATACAGATCTAGATTCAGGACCACTACATGTGGTGTTCCACAAGGGTGATTTCGAAGGGTGGAAATGTTCATTAACGACGCATGCAGAGCATGGAAGGTGCTAAAATAAATGTTATACGCTGATGACACAATGTTTTCCGTTCTGGTGCGAAATTACACCAGATTTTCGAGATCGCCCAAAAAAACTAACTAATCGAAAAAAAATGATTAGATGTAAATCATCCTTGTATTTGAACAAAACTAATTATATGTTGTCTGGGAGACAGAACAGAAATAATGAAGTTGAAGTTATGGTAAGATAATAAAAAGGTACTAAATAAATCAAAGTAAATCAACTGAAATTCCTTGGTTTAATGTTAGACCACATAATCTACTGGAAACTGCGGGCGAAAGCTGGAGGGATGCTGTCCCGGGAAAACAAGAAAGCTTCACATAAATTATATCGCTCTGTGATTTGATCATATTTGAGTCACTGTGGAGAGATTTGAGGGAACAAAAACCAACGTAATATTCGCACAATATCTGCAGTCCCGCCATGGGCCATCAGAGGGCAGATGACACCCCCCAGGCCCACACACACCATGATCCAAACACTGGTTCCTAGTCCATCAGTGGGGTCTGTCTACCTTGAGGCAAGATTCAGTCATGATTGAACTAAGCCAACATCTCCAGATCCTTTCTGTAGAGCAATGCTGTTCTGGAATATGTAGGCAACCAGCTTCTCCAAGTGATGCAGAGCAGCTGTTAGATCTGGGACAGACATGTAAAAATACAGAAATACTCTAATACTCTAATATTTTGTTGGATCATCTTTAGCTCAGATTGTAGCACCCATTCACTGTGGCATCTTCTCAATAAGCTTCTACAATCTCACGACATTTATTTATCTGCATAGATGCGTTAATTTAAAGCAAGTTCTTCTCTAGCACATCCCAAAGTTTCTTAACAGGGTTAAGGTCTGCACTCTGTGGTGCCTGATGTGTGAAGATGATGCTTCCTGAACCTCTCTGCCACAATCTGAGCTCGATGAATCCTGGTGTTCTCTTGGAATATGTCTTTGGACCCATGATGTGGTTGAACCTGAACCTGACCGGCTGCAGGAACCCCAGATCATAGCTCTACCTCCATGGTCTGGTACTGTAGGCACCAGGCATAATGGGTCCATCACTTCTTGCTTCTCTCTTCCTACCCTGATGCTCCCATCACTCTGGAAAAGGAGCAATCTGGACTCATCAGACCACAGGACCTTCTTCTGTTGCTCCAGAATCATTTTTCTCTGCTTAGCGTCACCGATCAGTGGTTTTCTTGAGGCTCTGCAGCTGTTTTGACCCGATCCCTTCAGTTCCTTTCATTGTTTGTGTGGAAATGTTCTTCCTGTCACTGTTGAACATTGCTGGGAGTTCTGCCGTTGGTTTGCAGGACTTGATATCACCGTTAAGGTGATCACCGATCAGGGTCAATCCAGATTTTTGTTCTGATCACATTTCTCCTGCATAGATGACAGTTCTTCTCTATTCTTGCAGGTATTAATGATGTGTTGGACAGTTCTTAACCCAGTTTTAGGAGCTCCAGGAATCTTCTCACGTTTCTTTGCTTGAAGCTGATAATTCGACCTGTTCTGAAACAAATGAGCATCTTTTCTACAGCGACTGGACGTGGTTGATAAGGACATGAGAAGCTGCTCCCTGCTTCGGTTTGGGTTTAGTAACTTGTTGTCGGCTGAAACATGATTATCTACGGAGTAATTATCCAATGGGAGGCTCTTACCTGCTGTTAGATCCAGGTATGGACATGTTTTAGAAAGGTGTGGACAGGTGGCAGTGTAGTTAATAAAATAATTGATGAAGGATTTGTTAAATTGTGTCATGTGGGTTAATAATGTAGACGTTGTTTATACTTCAACTTCCTCCTTTTAAGATTTTTTAGGTGAAAATTGTGTAAAAATGTTAAAATTATGAATGTTTATGAATCTTAAGCAGTAATAATGTGTTGATTTAAAATGAGACATTCCTCACTGGGTCTGTTGTCCAGTCTGTTATGATTTTAGTTTCCTGCTGATGGTTCTGAATATGAGTTTATCACTGGGCCCACGTTTACAGCTGTACGTACCATCACTGCCCAGGACAAGTCTCCCCTCCTGGGGATTTTAACGTGCTTCAGTCGATGAACTGAACCAGAACCCTTAGAGTTACTGGTTCAGTTCGTTGATCTGCTTCAAGCACAACAGTTCTGACCCAGTGACCCATCATTTCTACTCCCATTGAATAAAACTGAAGTATTTCTGCCTATTGGTGAGTTTCTGGAAAGAACATTGATTTTTTGTCGGTGGATTTAATCAGGTTTTAGCTTTTTTTGTTTTAAATTCACATTTTGCTGCTCCTTTCATTTTTGTGACCCATAAATGTTAACGTCATTATTTTCATGTCTTTCTTGTCTTTTACATAATTTAATATTTTAACAATCTTAATCACTTTGAGCCATCTCATGTGTAATCCTACAGACAAACCTACCTAAACCATTTAACTAAAAATAAAATCTTCAGTCTGTTTGCACTGTGAATTTAAACTGAAATGTTCTGGTTGTTGCACATCGCCCCCATCAGGCCTGCCTGCTGTTACCTGAGCTCTGGGACCATCAGAGTATTGGACTCCGGTTCTGGGGTTGTGATTATTTGTGGGATGTTCAGGTTGTGTCTGTGCAGCACTCTATGATCTGCATCGTCCACCCTCAGCACGGGGGCTTCAGTTTTCCTGCAGCTCTCTGAGGAGCAGACCACAAAACAAGGGTTGGAGCTTCAGGGAACGTTGATGGAGCGCTGAGACAGCAAGAAAACAGAGAAATCCTGGATCTGAGCTGCTCAGACTGCCTGCTGCTTCCTCAAACAAACACATTTAGAGCAGCTGTTGGAACGAAAAATTTAAATCTAAAAACTAACAATTTGAACAATTAGACTTTAGTTACAGCATGAGAATATGATAATGTGACTGAACAAAGAACATGTAAAAGCTCCTGTTAATTGGGAGATAAACTGACTCAATGCAGGCAGTCTTCATACAGATATTAACAGATTCTTTCATCCCAAAATCAGTCAAATCTTTGCAATAACAATCTCCTGCAAAACAAAAGTAAAGGATGACAATCACTCCGGATTTGCTCAGATCTTAAGATTTATTCCAACAGGGATGAAGTTTGGGGAAAATATCACACAGTTAAAGGTTTGACTGATCAGGAAACCTCTAGAGAAACGACGACTGAAGGAATACAAAATCAAGTTAATAAAGACAGTTTATTAAACAGTTTGAGAATTACTGAACGGTATCTAGAAAAGGGTTCCAGGATTTCTCCTCTGTGGCTTACAACGAATGATGAATTATGTTTATTGAATTTATTGAATATTTAATATGATTTGAAATGAGCTAAAAGCTGCAGAAACATCTGATGTTAACAGTTATTGATCAATAAGATGTCAGGTCTGGTTTTTGGTCTGGGCTCACATTTTTTCTATGACTACCTTCATTCAGAAATCATTCATTTGTCGTTTTTAGTATTTTTTGAAGATTTTTGGGCCATTGCTTTTCATCTGGTCTACCTTTACCATCTGCCTCATGTTCCATGTTTTCCTTTACAGCAGATGTTACTTCAGCAGTTTCTGTCTGTTCTGATTGTTTTAAACGGTGTTCCACATGGTTCCTCCCTCAGACCCTGTTTTTTAAATAATGTTGAGTTAAGCTTAACTTTTAATATATTTTAAAAGCCTTCCTTTCATTTATGAATTAGATTAGCTTTAAGCTATTTTCCTCAGTGCATCATTTATGAATAGTTATTTTTATTTTATTAGGAAAACGTTGAAATAAAACAACTGTGTAATTTGTCAGTGCACTATGATTTTCATATTTTCTCAGAATCACAGAAAACAAGATTTATAAATAGTGAAGCTGTAATCTTCTGTTTCCTGATTCCTGTTACTGTCCTGCAGTGACAGATTGATAACTTCACGTTTCTAACTATTGGATCATTCTCTATGCACATGACACTGTTATTTACATGTTCAACACTCCCTACAGTGTGTCTTTAGCTTTCCCCCAAATAAACTTTAATACCACGGTAACCCAAACCACTGATCCAGAAAAGGATGCTGGGTTTTTTGAGAGTGTTATGCTGCCACCAAGGTGCTTTTTTTCCAAGAAGCTCCTTGGTTATTCCAAACCTCATTATACAGACTGACATTTTTATGTCATTTAGAAACTACATCCAACCATTGCTCTAAGAAATCCCAGCAGCCCCTCAGCATGACAGAACCTAATCTGTGCTTCACTATCAAAATTTTTTTCTTGACTTTCAGGTCTCAGTAATCAAGTCTAAATCTATTTTGTTCCCTCAGAGGCTTTTCTATCAATTTTTATTTGTTTAAGAGTCGTGTTTGTGCGTTTTCTGTATGCAGCAGTTTCCACCTGCATGTTTTTGCCAACAGAGTTCAATAGTTCAGCTTTAGAACAGATGCCTGAAATGACGTTTTTTCTTGTTTTAGAGCCACCGAGTCCATTAACAACATTTGTGAAGTTGCGGTGTCACTAAGACAGAAACAACACAAGCAAATTGACCAAATATGAGCTGGTAAACGCTCACACCCAGCCTCTTTTGGAAGGCATTCTGGGATCTAGAAGCAGCAGCAGGAAGTGCAGGGTTATGCAACAAGTTGGTGCATTTATAGCCCAAAATGTTCATCATCAAACAGCTGATTTGATCAGAAGGAAACATTGTTTTACCGACGTACTGTAGGTTTGACACAACACAAATAACACAGCAGTCCTGCGTTAGATTGGACATGTGTGTGTCTTCATAATAATCCCCAAGACAGTCTGACCTGGTACCTGAGTGGTTGTTGCCACACTGGTTCCTCTGCTGAGGAGCATTTTAACAAACCTAATTAATAAAAACCTTCCTGTGAGGATGTTCAGGTCTTCTGGTCAGAACCGTAGTGGGAACCAGAACCTCAGCAGACTGAAACCAGCCAGCACTTTGCTGCAGATCCATTTGGCGAAGACATTTCCACCTGCTTCTGTCTTTGTTGGACTTAAATTGGTTTTTCATTGGTTTAATAATTTTAAACAATTATTAATCTGTTGATAGTAAAATATTTGCTGCTCTGGGATTTTTCATATTATCTTTGTTACTGTAATTGTTTGTGTGTTTTTGATGTCAATGATAAAACAAATGAAATACTGAGGTTATTCTGAGCTTTTCTGTCACCTTCATCTCAAGGAGCCGCAGGAAGAAGGACAGAGGACAGTTCCTGCTCAACAGTCCAGTTTCACAGGGAAGACGACATTACCTGAAGAGGCTGCCCACCTATGTAGTAAAGTTAAATGGCCACCAGAGAGTGCTGCATAAAGTAACAGAGCCTGGAGCAGACAAGTCTCCACCTCTGCAGATATGAGCAGCTGCTGTATTTGGCACGTTGCAGGCTGGAGCTACAGATTCAGGGTCTATCAGGTTTCTGAGGAGAGAAGCTCTGCTGCAGAATGGAGCGGTTAAGGCTGCTGAGGAAGCTGGGAAGAGCGAAGCGGCTGGCGATGCTGCTGCAGTGCTGCCGCGCCTGGTTCGGGAGCTGCAACAGCTGCTGGGTGAGCCCAACAAGCTCTGCAGGTGGGGTCGGCATGGACAGCATGGGTGGCGTCAGGTTGTGCTCGTGCATCGTTTTTCTGCAGCGCTCCATGCACTCTGCAGCAAGCGGGAACCGAAGCAGGAAACTCTTTACGGGAGCACAGTTGCTGAGAACTGGATGGAGAAACATCAGTGAGAACTTCACAGCTTAAACTGAGGGATATGTGAACATGGGACTCCACCAGGAACAACTGACTGAACCAACAGGGACTAAACTAACATGGACGGATCATTGGTGCTTCTTTGGGTCAAAGAGTTTCTCAGCTCTCACCTCCAGATCCAACTGCTTCTGCTTCGGCTGGTGCAGCTGCTTCGCTCTGTAGAGAGAAGAAACATCACAAACATGAAGCTGTTCAGCTGTTCTTAGTAAAATAATCCTGAAATCCATGATGCTTCATTTGATCTGACTGGTCTTCATGCTAACTGGAGCTCTGAACAGAACCTTCTTCTCAGGAAGGGTGTTTCAATTGCTTCTGCTTTAGTTCACTCAGTCACAGTAGACCAGAACCAGGTGGTATCAGAACCTAACAAACAAATCAGGAGATGAATACTGATAGAACCACACTTTATGAAACCTCAGATGGACCCTGCAGCATTGGTCCAGAACCTCCTCTGATACGACCTTCAGCTCTCAGACCAGGACTACATGTCTAATACATTTTAACCAGCTGCTGAGATTCTGGTTCTGTTTCGGCTCGTTAGGACAAACCCTTCATCCAGTCAGAGAGTAGATGTAACTCTGCTGTTTGTGGAGAGTCACCTGGTCTGTGGAGGGGGGCGGGGTCTCTTCATGGTGTGGTTCTGGTTGTTGGGTTATTGGACTCTCCAGGTCTCTCCTCTCTGATGCTGGCTCTACATCAGTGGATGAAGGAGTGATATGCTCTGTTGGTTCAGGAGCAGTGGGAGGGGGCAGGCCTCCCACCTGGTTCTCTTCAGCTCTAGATTCAGGATTTTCTTCAGCTGGACAGACGTCCACCAGAAACCTGAAATAAGGTGAGATAAATGAAAAGAGTGATGGAGGAGATGACCTGTAAGACTCCCAGAGGTCTCCTCTGGGTCCAGAGAGGAGAACACCTTAGAGGGAGACACCTTGTCCTTAAACCCAGAGTACTGCTGGGTTCTGGACAATTTTGACTCTCAGAGACAGATGAACCATGTTTACCCAACAGCTGAAGAAGTTGAAACGTTGGAGGAACCCACCCTGGGAGGATGGAATGGTCTTTTGAGGATTTAAACCAATCGAGTGCCGTTCCAGAAAGGCCAACTCAGTTTTCCAAGCGCTCTAATAAAATGGAGTGATCGACAGTGTTGAATGCTGCACTAAGGTCCAATAATACCAGCACTGTGGTTCTTCCACAGTCTGCATTTATACGGATGTCATTGAACACCTTGACAAGAGCAGTCTCTGTACTGTGGTGAGCAGGAAGCCTGACTGGAAGACATCGAAGCGGTTGGTCATTGTTAGGAAGTTGTTTAACTGTTGAAACGCAGCTTTTTCAATAATCTAAGTGATGAAGGGGAGGTTTGAGATAGGCCTGTAGTTCTGTAGTAGCAGCTTGTACAAATGGCTCTTTTTCAATAGAGGTTTGATAATTGCTGTTTTCAGGGCCTGGCGGAAAACACCTGACAAAAGGGACGTGTTTATTATTTGTGTTAAATCAGATGTTATTACGGGCAAAGCTTTCTTAAGGAAAGCTGTGGGTAAAACATCGAGACAGCAGGAAGAGGAGCTTAGTTGGTGGACCATTTCTTCTAAGTTTTTGTAGTTTATTTGGTGAAATTGGGAAATTTTGTCAAAATCAGTTCTAGTTGGAGACAACTTTGGTTCTGGAGTTGATGTGGATGTGCTGACTGCCCCTCTGATCTTTTGGTTTTTTTCAGTGAAGAAGTTAGCAAATTCATTGCAGGCCCTGGTAGAGTGGAGTTCAGATGCTACAGTTACAGGAGGGTTTGTTAACCTGTCGACCGTGGCAAATAATGCACGAGCATTGTTAATGTTTTTGCTGATGATCTCATTTTTCAGTTGTATTTGTATATGTGGAGTCTCTCTTTATAGATGTTATAGTGAATCTGGAGTCCAGTCTTTCGCCACCTGCGTTCAGCTTTTCGACACTCCCTGTTTTCACTTCTGACTGGTGGAGCACTTCTACATGTGGACAATGACTGTCTGGCCTGAAATACCCATACAAAGACACCTGTGGATGTCCACTGTTTGGAGGGTTCACTCGGAACCAAACTAATTCCTGACTGAGATTGTCTATCAGCATGGCTGTAAATAAGACTAACAATGTTTAGTAAAAATGTAAAAGTCTTGCATTCTCATGGAAACAGATGATAGAAAAACTCCAGCGTTATGATAATGCTCCATGCCTTCTGCTCTGTGTTTGGTGTTTGTCTATAGCAGCATTACAGCACTACTAACCGGCCTGGCCCAGTCACTGCAGCGGTGGAGGTCATTTTCTGAGTTTTCATTTGAATGAAGACATTCGGTGTTTATGATGTGTTAAAGCTGTGAGGGCCAGAAGGACATGTGTGATACACATGTATTCAGCTGGACTATTTATTGCATCTTTAGGACCATAGGTGAGGGTTGGGACATAAATGAAGCAGTGAATCAAGAACTTCACTTTGAGTTCAGCTCCTTGCCCACCACCACAGACCAGGGCAACACCGTCGGTACTGCAGATGGAGTTCTGATCTATTGATCTCCCGTTCCATCCTGCCATGATTTGGGAACACCATCATTCCAACTCCTCTTCCTGAAGCAAAGACCCACCTCCTGACCTGAGGGACCATGCCACCATTTTCCTGTTAAGAACCCATATCCTGAGCTGTGAACCTTGCCAGTGCATGCAGAAGGCCCACTCCTAAAGACACCTAAACAAACTTGCTGACTTGGTCTGTCTAACAGTAGCATCAACCTGAACAAAGAACATGACACATTACAGTCACTGGTCAAACTGGCTACAGTGGCCATTTTCCATCACTGGATCCAGGTAACAAATGGATGAACCGTTGAATTATTAAGGTGACCCTGGTTAAAGTATATTTCATACATATCGTCTTCAGTAATATTGAAATTCTTTTCTTTTAGCTAAGCAGTTTCTGTTTAGGGATTGATTCTCTCGAACGGTTGAAAAGACCAGGAGTACTGGTGTCCATGTCTTCTCTGAGGTCAAGGTAACATGCTGTTCATTCATTCAGTCAGTGGACCTGTTGCTGAGCTTGGTTCCAAGCAACTAACAAACCAAACAGTTTGTTAGCATGTCAAAGACATCGTCTCGTTTATTGCTTGTGGCAACATGTGGGTAATCTCTCACGCAGAGATGATTTGGCTTCAAAAAGAGGAAGGGGATCGTACGAATCAGTCCAGTCTGCTAACTTTGTGGAAAAGTGGTTACCGGACGGCACCACAGCCAACCAGTATCACCCTCTCTGAACCATCATTAAAAGTTGACTTTACAGGCGGTGGATATATATGCTGCCGGGTTGAAAATGTGTTAGGTAGGTCCAAAAATGAGGAAATGAGGCATCAAGTCCTGGCATTGTTAAGGCATGTGTGACTCTGTCAGTGCGATCCCAGGTTGAACAGTGCATGTGTATTGGGATGAAGTGTGTGGAATTCCCAGTGTTCTGCATCAGTACAATACCTTTCACCTTGATGTTACGTCTCTATTTAAGGATCAACTGAACACCTGGGAATAAAAGATCTAATGCTCTAAGAGCGCCACCAGGTGGTCCGATAATTATGAGCTTAATTTAATAAAATGTAGGCTAGGTGCCTGTCAGATCAAGCATCCTGCATGCTGAGCTGAATTTATCTTTATCAGCTCAGCTGGAGAACTTACATAGTGTTGGATGAAAATAAAAACAAAATAAAATCTGATGTCTAAGGTGTAGTTCGGTTAATGCTGTAGCGGTGGTGCACACGTGTGGTACATACATGGTGTGTGAGAGCTGCGATGCTCAAACTGCAGAAAGTTTTGACACGTTAAAAAGTTCTGTGGCAGCCCGGCTTATCTGGTGTTTAAACTGTGTGCTGCAGTGGTAAAAAGAAAGGAAGGTGGTTCAGGAGCGTTACTGAACTAACACAGCATTTCTTCCTATGCTTTGAAACAAGGCAGGTATGCAGTAGTGTGATGGGTTACTAAGCTCCTCACAGAAAGCATGCAAGCTGAGCCGAATCTACCAGAGCCTAACTGTGAGTTCAAGCCTTCATCTAATGTGGCTGAACTTACTCATCTGCTTGCTTCTCTTCAGTACTTTTGCTTTTATTGTCAGTGCTGTCATCACTGTCCTCCTGCAGGTTCTGCAGCCTGAAGGAGCAGGAGAGCACAAAGCTGCTGTGAAACTGAACATTTGGAACATCTGGCTGAAGATGCTGATTTGAAGGTAAGGGTTTATATAACAGCTGGCATAACAATGGAGCTTTCAGCTAAGAGGAGGGTGGTTCCAGTGTTCTGAAGATACACAGTTATGGGCTGTGGATGTTTGGATCAAGGTGTGATTCAGAGATGAATCCTGGAGATGATACCGGAATGTTCCCAGTAAAACATGTGAAGAAGATGCAAAAGCAACAGGTTTTAGTCCCAGTCAGTGATGATCTGGTGTAGGAGAGACGAAGGTCAGAACCTCTGCAGCAGAGTTTTCATCCCATCAATCAGCAGGTGTGCTGATGATGATGCATCTGTCGACCATGCCAACTTTTCTTTAAGAAACAAAGATCAACTCACTTAAAACGGCTAAATTGTGGAACTTTACTGTGGAAACTGGGAGGAGTGGTCCATGATCCTGCTGAGCAGATCTGTCAGCTGCTGAAAAACCTTGGAACCTGATTATGGACTCTGTCATGCTGTGAGGTTCTAAGAGGAAAACACCTTTACTGATCTGTTTGTGTTTCCTTCACTTTACTCTCTTTACAGTTCAACAGCTTCTCTGTAATTCTGATATCCTGATAAACAGCCTGTAGTTCTGCTGCAGCAGAGAGAGATCCTGACCGGGGCTGGATCTGCTCGCTCTGCAATGCTTCAGCCTTGGACTGACCCGAAGCCCTAATGAGGATTAAAACTGATTCTTTATCAGGAGGACAGCAACAAAACAGTTTTCTATGAAAGTTTAGACTTTTTAGTAATGCAGAAACCTAAGACTCCACCAGAACCCCGAGAGAGAACAGGATCTGCAGCAGCTTCCAGTGGACTTACTCTGGCTCATCTTCATTTTCCTCCTCCAGGATGTTGGGCAGTCTGTGGACAACCATAAACTTTGGTCAGATCCTTTATGGTTTCTCTGGTTTCAGTCTGAACTCAGATCATTGGTCTGAAAACAGATTCCTGACCCAGATTCAGAGTGGGACTTACTGCTCGTTGGACTCTGGCAGTGTTTCTATGATGATCTTCGCTGAATGCTCTACCTCCAGCTGCCGGACTGCCTCCTCCGCCGCCTTCCTGGCCATCTCCTCAGCAACCCGGGCCGCTTCCAGACGCTCCTGCTGCAGCCTGAGACAGAGAGGAGGTGTCATTCCAGCATCCAGATGCAGCATCCAGACAGAGTTAAACTCACTGGTGCATCCAGTACATTTCTCTGATATTACAGAGGGAGGTTCTGCCAGTAAATTCTGATAACATCAACCTAAACCAGGAAACTTCCAGCATCAGCATTCAAAAATCCAACAAATATCCAAAATCTTAATCAATCTCTTTTTTTAATGAACAGGACCTTCCATGTAAACCTGATTGAACCTGAAGATAGTTCTAACAGAACTCCTAAAGAAGCTCAGAGACCAGCGTTGTTCTGGTGTCCTCAGGCAGGTGTTTTAATTGCTGTAGCTGATCAGTGTACAAATCAAACTGAATGAGATGTTCCAACATGTATCTGTTGCTACAAGGTCTGGACCACATGGAGATGGAGGGAGTAGGATGAGGTGGTGGAGCTGCTAACCTTTCCTCCATGTGAGCGAGGACGGCCTGTCCGGCCTCCTTCTTGATGCTGTCCATCAGAGGAGTCAGCTGGTCTACCTGCGTCTCTGCATCATCCGTCTGTAACCAGCGACAGAGATTTCCTTTAAATCACTCTGACATTAGAATCATACCTCTCCATCCCACCTTATATCCAGCCTACCCCTACCTGTCCAGCCTGCTACTCCCAAAGACTCCTAAATCCCTTTTCTTCGTCATTCTGATGCTTGCTCTGAGCTACAGGAAGTCATCTTCACTAAGCCTTGATGCTTGAATGCATTGACTTGCTGTTTCATGCATATGGTTGGCTGATTCATTATTCCTGTTAAGCAGCTGAACAGCCGTCCCTATTTTCTCGGGCGAGACATTGACGCTGAAAACCTGAAAATAATCCAGCAGTTGCAGCTTTGTTGAGGAATTCCTCAGAGTCAGTGTTTGGCCCAGTGAACTTTCTAATGTCTTTGGTTTTTTGTTACAACCTAAGTAACTGCTATAACCAAGACCATATCTGGCCTTTTCATGATCTTGATCATCTGTGTGTCCATGTCACTGAGTCACGGTCTGTGGGAAATATTAACCTCCATACTAGTCTTAAACCCATTAAAAACCAGAGCTGATGTTTAACACGCATTCGAATAATTTGCAATGAGATTGGTGAGTAAGCAAAGTTTCTGCAGAGCAACAGCAGACTCACCTCCTTTGTGGACAGCTGCTGACTGTGCTGCACATGTGGCTCCTCCTTCACCTCCTCCAGGTCTTCTAGTACCAGGTCTGTCTTCTTCTGAGCAGTGCTGGCTAAACGCACAAAGAAAGGCAGAGGTGCTGTGATTTATGTGTTGATATGTGTTTATGTGTGCAATTAAACTGCACTTCCTTCATCATTGTGGATCCCTCCCAACCGCAAACCTCTGCTGATAAGATGTTCACACAAAGGATCTTCTGATGTCTGCATGTGACTGAGAGGCTTTTAGAGTTGATCAAACGTGCTAACCTTGGTGTCTATGATTAAGCCAAGTTTAGGTAGAACCTCTGGACAACAACAATTTCTGGGCTGATTAAGGACAATGCCCAACTGGTCTGAAAAGGCCATAAGAAAATGAATTTGGACATTCAGTGTTTGAAGAGAAGAGCCTGAGCATCTGCATGTTTTAGCCATGAGATGACATATTCAGTCTACAGTAGTTAATAAATAACAGACAGAGGGCGTACTTTCTTTTTCAATGGTAGTTTTTTCCCAGCATCACCGTTCCAACTGATCTGAAAGGAAGATTAATTTGACCCAAACTCATTATTCCCTGGTTTCCAACACCTTTCTCTGAGTTTCCCATCTGACACAAAAAAATACCCAAAACAGTCTGTTTCCCAGATAAGTCCTTCTTGTTTCATGGCTGAAATTAAAAGCAGATAGATTGATTGATTGATCGATTGAGCGATTGATTGATCGATCTCTGTGCTGTCATGGTGGAACAAAAAGACCCAAAACATTCTCATTTTTCCAGATCAAATCTTTTATTTTCCTGCATTGGTTGTGGTGTGATGGCTGCTGATATATCATTGTAAAACGTCCAAAAAGCAAAAAGCTGAAGTAGAAAACTGAACATCTGGACTACAGACCTGCTGCTGCAAGCTCCCAGTATAAAGTATCCCTAAGCTGGACTGACACCAGTTTATCTGTGGGTTATTGATAAGCTCTTCCAGTCAGTCATAACTGATCCTCCTCAGGAACATTGGCTGAACATCCTGTAAAGTCAGGCTGCCCTCGTCTCAGGCACCTTTTCTTCAGTCTGGGAAGTGAAACTAAAGCACATTAAGCTCCAAAGCTGTGAAAGCCTTTCTGTGAGCACTAGAGGACTGACGGTGTCAGTCCGGCGGTCATGTGTCTGCTGCTTTCAGCGTGAGTGTGAGCGACTCTTCCCTGCACCTCCTTCTCCTTTTATTTTAAGGGGCTCAGGCCGACTTTCACCCCCTGAAACAGAAGGAGAAGAGCAGCTCGGTTAGAGTCCGCCTCACTTCTGACACCAACCCCATCAACCAACCAATTAACCAACCAACCAATTAGCTAATCTGTGCTTGAGTTCAAACAAAGCCTCAGACTGACATGAAGCACCTGGACAGGACTGCAGCAGGAAACTCGGCTGTTCAGCTGCATGTATGTTTCTGCCTACATTTATAAGCAGCAACATGTTTCATTTTTAATGTTCTGAGTGACTCCCTGAGGAAAGGGGAGGGGTTGAGATTTTTGTGGTCTGACCAACACCATGTTGTAAAAAAGAATAGGACATCTTACAGGCTTTTCACACTCAGGTTTCTACTGGTTCCTTCCCAGGAGAACCTCATTTAAATCAGCCCAGAATCTGTGAAACACAAACTCCAATGGAAACCTTGTCCGTGATGAAAAATAAGACATTTTCTGTAGTTTCCTGCCTGCAGCCAGAACTGAGGGGTTATTTAAACAATTTCAGCAGGCTGGTTCTGTACATCGATGCCAATAAACCTGCAGCTTTCTGCACTCACACCAAATCCTTTTCAGGTAAAAGCATTCTGACCCTGGGGATGCTGTCAGTCTTCTCTATTAGACTGATTCTGTGGGCAGTAGGACCACATATGCAGAACAAATGGTCCTAACTGCACTGATTTGGTGCTGCTCCATAATGGACTGCTCTAGGAGGTAGGACACCATCTGTCCACAGTGTGAGGAAACAAACCTGACAGTCTGGACCTGAGCAGGTAGATTTATCCGAACTGAACCGCCTGAGCGGGTCAGGTTTAGTCATTAGACTGACATGTGGTTTGGACACTGATATGGGTGTGTTACAGCGAGGTAAAGGTGGTACTTACTGATATGTGCTTCGTCATTTCCTGCATCCTGCATGAAGGAGACAAATCAGACCCTCAGTAAAGGTCAGCTGACCCCTGCTGGATATACGATGAGTTTTAAAGAGACGGACCACTCACCAGCTTTGGGATGGGCTGAGGCAACATACGTCCAATGCCGCTGACGATCCAGCCCATCATGCTGCAAACAACAATACATTTCTGTTCAGAGATCAGCAGGAAGCATCAAGCACACGTTCTCCAGATGTATGTGGGGCCGACATGCGTGATACTGGACTTCAGAGACCAGATTACAGTCAGGGACCAGTTGAACTTTCCATGTCTGATCATCAGTCTGACTGCAGTCTGTGGTCAGGTTTTAGAAGAAGCCTTTGAACAGGCCTGCAGGCCAGACAGGTTTTAAACTTCAACCAGTTTCTAAGCTGCAGACCAACAGAATGGACTGAATCCTGTCAGCATCAGTTCTTACAGTATAAAGATCACAGTAAACATATATTCATCCCCTTCAGATCAGAGGATCCATCTGCTGAGATAGTGTCTACTGCCTGAGCTCCTCCTAAATGAAGAGATGGAACACCATCAGGCCAGTGCTGTGAGTGCCACCACAGACCCTGATCTGTTTCTAAGGTTGATTCAGGTCTGACAGTTAGGTTTGTGTAAAGGGACTCATGGAATCATGCAAATTAGAAAATGTCTGCTAGCATAGAGATGAGACTGTAATCAGGCTTTTCATCGCCCTTGGATTGCCACAGCTCTAAGATCTTAAGGTTTTAGCAGCTGTGATTTTTAAATGCTAAATATTTCCACCTACTTTGGCTGCTGCTCTGCTTCCTTTGCAGACCTGATGAGATTTATGGACAAACAGAAAAAGGATTGAAAGAATTCACAGTTGTTTCAATCTGAAGTTATGCTTTATGTCTTAGCTCAGTCTGCTGTTACAAACTGCCCACTACAGACTGGGCAACATCTGTGGTGGTACCAGCATGTTCCTTAGGGAAATTAGCTACTTTCCTAAAAGTAAAAATGAAACATCCAGTTCTAAAACCTGACCAACAGGGAGGTAAAGGGTTCAACAGTAACTGTGGGAAGAGAAAAATCTTGATAAATCTGTTTGAGATGGTTGAGCCTAACATCAACAACATGTGACTCACGCTGTCTCTGAGGCTGGTCTGGTGGCCGGTGGAGGTGCTGCAGGGGGAGCTGTGGTGTTTCAAAAGAAGGACAAATATGTCAGTAGAGCTTTCATTCCCTCCCAATAACCTCCATGCTTCTGCTTTAACCATCATCAGAACCAGGACTAAAGGCACCTTTGGGTAGAGGTTGAGTTTCAGATTTGTTGGTTCCATCTGTCTTTGGGAGGGTCTCTGGCTGAGGAACCACCTTCACGATGCCATGTTTGATCCACTCCATCATGCTGGGAGACCGATACATGATTTAGATAGAACAAAATTTTAGAATTTCAGCATGAATGTTCTTCTGAATTTCTCTGAAGAGTAACACCACTGCTGAATTATGCTCATCAATCAACCAGATAAGAACCAATCAACCAAGCACCCACTGATCCAACCATAAAGCCAAGCAAACAACCAGTCAACCAATCAATTGATCAAAAACAACCAAGCAACAAAACCAACCAGTTAATCAAAAAAACCAACCAACCAGCCACCCAGTGAACCAGTCACAAAGCTAACTAAACAACCATCTAATCCACCCATTAACCAATAAACCAACCAATTAAACAACAAACAAAATAAACCAACCAACCAGCAAAACAACCAACCAAGCAACCAAAACAACCAACCAACCAATTAATCAAAAACAACTAATCAACCAAAGCGCCACCCAGTGAACCAACCAAAAAGCTAACCAAACAACCATGTAATCAACCCATTTACCAATAAACCAACCAATTATGCAACCAACAAAACCAACCAACCAATTAATCTAAACCAACCAACCCGCCTATCAAAAAGCCAACCAACCAAGTAACCAAACAATTGATCAACTAACCAACCACTCAACCAGTCAAGCAACCATAACTCTGACCTGGGTGGAGCTGTCTGGTCCGTTGGATCTGGCTCCTTCCCAGTATTCTGAAGTTCTGCAGGTGAAACATGGGAAAGTGTTGAAACATCAACATCTAGCTGCTGTTCAGCTGCAGGAACATTGAGATGTGTTCTCACCTGCTGGAGCTGCTGTTTGCTGCACCTGAGCAGGAGCGAAAACAGGTTAGAAACACATCCATCAAGTTCACCAACAGGAATAAATTAGCTGTCTGGACCTGGAGCTGGAGCTGAACATCGACCTTGTCACAAAGGTTAGACTTTATGCATACTGGAGAGAATGTGGAACCTCCAGCGGGAGTGTTGGAGATCTGAATGTGAGGACGTGTGTGTGAGCAGTTTGTGTGACGTTCAGTCTGATGACCACAGTGAGTTGGACAGAAGAAGAAGATCAGTCTGAGTTTAGCTATCTAAAGTTTTTTACAGCTTTCCTGTTCCCAAGTCTTCCCATCCTTACACTAAAAGCCTCATCAGTCAGATTCCTGGATATGTTGGATGAAAATGAGAAGAAAGTTTCTGTCTGGACAGATGGTTCATGGCAGCTACAGAACCTTCTGTCCTGTTTTCAGGAAACTTGATCAAACTTTCAGTAGAAGGCAACTGGACTCTTGTTTCTTGAAGGCGTTTCTCCTCTTATAAAAGAAGGCTGCAGTCCAGTTGGCTTCCATTGAAACATTTAGGATTATAAGGTCCTGGATGAAGGAGAACCTACATCAGCGTGTTTCTGCTGGATCAACCAGAACCCAAAAAACTGAAGATATCTTCTGCTGACGTAATTAATGTGACACAGAGGAAACATGAATGTACCTGAAGCTGCTGCTCAGCTGCCATCGAATCTTTGCTCTTCAGATCAGGCTGAGGAACAACTTTCTCCAAACCCTGCGAGATCCAGTCCATCATCCTTTTCCTGTGGAGGAAACTCTGGTCACTCATTCTCAGAAGGTCCACACAGAACATCAGAGGGCACCAAAGATCCGACTAGCTTGCTATCTGGCATCCCGGCAGCTATTGACTTATAAAGCAGCTCAGTATTTGGCAGGTTACTCACTCATCATCGGGCTTGCTGTGGTCCACGGTGAGACAGAACACAGAAGAACATCACTTTACCTAACTGCAGTCCTGCATTTTGGGTTCTTCTACATTTATTTAATGTTCCTGTTTTTAACCTCATTCTGAACATATGCAGCCCAGACTAACACATCTGCAAGAACCAAACTCACTGCATATTATGGTTGTGTGAACCAGAACCCAACACTGCGGTCGGGTTCTGTTCAGATGTACTCATCTTTGATCTGGTTTCACATTTAGGTGTGTTTACCTGGCTGCTGCAGCTTCCTCCTGCTGGCAGATGTGAGAGAGAGGAAAAAACAAACATCAGGAGAAAATTCTGGATCATCCAGCTGTTGAGCAGCACCAGAATAGCAACATTTTCTCTAGATTAGGGGTGTCCAAAGTGAAGTGCAGTGTGGACCCTGGACTGATTTTTGTGGGTCCCTGACTCCAATTCAACAATGATGCAAATTTGGCCGGTTTGCAGATGGAGACTTTTTATTTTTATTTAGAACAATATTATTACTGACCAATTAAAATCTTCTTACAAGGGAACATGATATAGATAGATACCATACACAGCATTTGTCTTTCAATAATCACACATTTTACACTTTAATTGCATAGAAAATATCCAGTGGCTTTTATGTAAAAGCAGGCTTTGGTCCACCCAAATCTGCTTTTAATTAATTCATTAAACTTGGCTAAATACAACAAATTTCACCCAAATCCTCTTGGTCTTGCTGAGAATTGACCAAACTTATCCATTCCAAATCTGCAGTCTGGATGCTTTCCTTTTAATAAGGCAAATGTTCACAACGCGTTTTACATTTTGGATCTGCAATAATTTACACATCGCTTTACTACTAAAAATCAGACTACTTTATTTTTCATTAAATTTTAGCACGCCTAGTTTATTTTTTGAGTTGGTAAAAAAATCCAATCTAATTTTTTGTGATATGAATTTTTTTAAATTGTTATATGTTTTTGGTTATTTATTTAGTTTTGACTTGACGACTTTGGCCCACATTTCAAAAGGTTTGGACACCCCTGCTCCAGATTCAGAACCCTGGGAGAATGTTTTGTCCAGAATCAGATCCTAGGTCAGTGCTTTCTCCTTACCTTGGCAGTGGAGTTGACTCGGTTCTGGTTGGCTGGGAGTGTTGGCTGAGGAAGAGCGCTGCTGATCCATGTCAGAATGCCTGGAGCTGGACTGAGGACGAGAAAACAAAACCAGACTTCAGCCTCTTCATTCACAATCCGTTTGAGTAAATTCATAGAAGCAGAAACTGCACAGTTTTTTGTTAAATATGCTCAGATGAGCTCATAGATCCGCTGAGGTGAAACAGACCCGTGTGATGCTCAGAAGAGAAGTCTGGACTCACCCGTTCCCTGCAGCTGCCTCAGTGTCCTGCTTTGGTTTCACTGCTGTTGATCAAACAGGAGGAACATTTAGTGGACAGAAGCAAACTGAGTCAGTTTCCATGGAACTCTTCAGTGATCTTACCATCCTTTTTACTCTCATCTTCAAACGTCACCTTCTTCTCCTGTTTAAAACACAAAAGCACACATTTTGAATGAGAAGGCATGTTCCTACTGCAGCACTGAACATCTCATCCTGTTCAACATCTAAGACAAAAAACGCAGATGGACAGAAACTAAACCTGCATGTGTTCAGGCTGTAAGGTTTTTCTATAGCAGCACAGTGAGTTTGGAAAACTAGAGCAGAAAAATGTTTTGCTGCAGCAATGTTTACTTTTAATCCTCGACTGGAAAACTCATTATTTAAAATTCTGCAAAGGTTCTGAACAAATTGGTTCACACTGGCTGATTTTTGTTGTTTTCATTGTTCATCTGTGATTTAGAAGCTTCCACACATTTGATCATTCTCAGTATCTTTGCTAAATGCTCCATAATTATAAAAGAAAACCTGGAATATAGATTAAAGAGAAGTTGAAAACATTAAGAGGCTCATTTGGCACTAATCAAAATGAGAACAATTTATGGACTTTGGTTTAGTCTGCAGCAGGTCTGAATGCACCAGAAATAAAAACAAAGACCAAAAACATGTGACCACATGGGGGCGTGGCTTACATGTGCAGGGGGTGGGACAGTAGCAGCAGGGGGCGGAGCAGCATCTGGTTTTCCTTCCTTGGGATCCTCAGTGTTTTTGGAAGGAAGTTCTGGAGGCTGGGGAACAACTTTAACCACCCAGCTCAACATCCTGGAAGAGAGGAACACAGTCTCTGAAACTAACTACTCTGCTTCATTCAAACTTTTTAATCTCCTTCAGTGGTAAAAATGTAACCACGTTGGGTCCTGAGCACCTCTCATGGATTACTCAACAACATGCGACCACATACATACATCTTTGAAGTAAATGGATGTTGACATTTTCTAATCAGGTCCCACAAAGATGCTTCAGTGGGTCAGAGGTCAAAAGTGTCTGATGAGTCCCAGACCCGGCAAACTTAGTCTCTGGTCCTTAGAATACCAGTATCCTTTATGGGTCTCAATCTCTGGTCCTCAGAGACTGGTGATTGAGAGATTGAGACCCATAGAGATCCATAGATGACATGGGTCTCAATCTCTGGTCCATATGGACTGGTGTCCTGTATAGGTCTTAATCCCTGGTACACAGGAAACGGTGTCGAGTATGGGTCTCAATCTCTGGTCCTCAGAAGACCAGTGTTCTGCCTGGGTCTACAACTCTGGTCCTCATGGGGCCTGGTGTCCTGCATCTTTTAGACCTTTCCATAAAAGGTTCTAGTTTCGGATCAGAACTGGGCAACACTGAATCATTAGATCCTGATGTCTGGGCTGATGGAAATCCTCCTCTGGGTCTGAGTGTTGCTCCGGTCCTCCAGGTGAGTGAGTAGCACCGATGGAAGTGAGTCCAGGTATGAAAACAGATGGAATAATTAGCTTTATCTCCTCTCAGCTTACCTCCTCTGCTTCGCTGTTCTGTGCTTAATGGTGTTTGGATCACGTCTGACTGAGTGTCTGGCCCAATCAGAACTGACGGATCATGACCCTAATCCTCCCCAGGAGGCCACTGGACACCAATACAAACATTTAAACTGGTGCCCAGTTTGTCACTTTCACTCTCCAGTGTGTGTGTTATCCGTTTAACCGGTCGTGAAGCTGAGCAGGTCGTCTCTCACTGAGCCTTCTGCTCATTTTGACTCCTTAGTTCATTATGGGTCAACATTAAAACTACGACAGAGAACTGGTTCAGAACTTAATAATGATCAGTCAGATGCGTTAACCATAGAGAACTAACTGGTTAGTCAGAGTTTACCCGTTCCATTAATAAGTTGGTTAACCAACAACTGTTTAATCCTCTCCAACCGAGCTCTTTGGGAATAAGAGGTTTGTGAACCTGCCCATGGTTCAGGAAACTGCTAATGTTTATTATACAGCACCGGTTCTGACTGCAGCTAAGTGACCCACGTTCTGCTGAAAGAATTAGTTTAGAATGAGCTCATCAATCATCTGGTCCAGAACCGCCTCCTAAGACTGCAGGTCAGACTTGTGCTGTGTCCTGGATTTTAAACATACTCTGTTTTAATGTTAATGAATTCGAAAATGTTGTCCGATCACATCTTTGGACTTCAGAACCAAAACCTGTTGGACCTTCATACTACAAACTCATTTCAATCCCTCACATTTAAATAAAACCGAACATGACCTGTTGACCTAATTAACCACTGTCTGTTCCAAACTTTATTACCAAACTAACTCATCTGAAGGCTTCCTGTTTAACCCAAAGTTAAAACGGTTCCATCTTGCCAGCTTCAGATAACCTAAACACTAACGTCACCACTGACTGATCTGAGGGCAGGACTATAAATCAGCTGGAGTACAGCCTCAGTTCTGGAACCAGAACCTGTCACCTCTGGAGTCTGATTTCTCCATCCCTGCCATGGTGTCTTATCTTCAAAACTTTCTGTTCCCAAGTTTTAATGAAAAAATAATTCAATCCATCAGTTTACCTTCATCAAAGTGAAACTGGAGTCAACAACCAGGGTCCATGCAGGAGTATCTTGGGGTTCCCAGGTCCAGTGGTTGGGGAAACGGTACAGAGGGGTAGGTCAGATGGTTGGGGGTAAAGAGAAGCAGATGTGGTACGGGGGTTATGGGTTTAGGTTAGATATTTGGGGTTTGAAGGAGTAGGTCTGGTGGCTGGGTTGGGGATTAGGGGTAGAGGTTAGATCTTTAGAGATTTTTTGTCCTACCTGAATGGTTCAGATGGTTTCCAGCAGCATTCCACAGAGCTGAGGTGAGGAAAGACTTGCAGAGATCTGAGCACAGTGGGAGGATTACAGAGCTAACAGGATTACAGGGGAGCTGAAGGACAGAACCAGACAGAGCAGGGGCTCAGATTTCACCTTCAGAGGCCAGGACCAGGACATAACCTCCCCCCAGCAGAACTTCAGTCCTCAGGCTGCAGAAAAGTTGAAAATAACAGATGGGGACATGTAGGTAAAATGAGATGTATGTCCAAATCATAAAGAGAAACTGCTTTCAGACCCAGATTCTGATGTCTGAACGGATCTGGAGAAGCAGCAGATAGATTCACTAACGCAGGATTATTGTTCTTCATTACTTTTCCAGCTCTGAAGCTGAAAAAAACGACATCTATCTCACCAGTATAATTACTAAACTTATAATTACTCCTTAAAATGGTAAAGAATGAAAACTATAGCATGCATTTGTTACTTGAAGGGTGGACTATTGTAAGTCTTTACTGTCAGGATGTCCTAAAATGCAATTAAAAGTCTATATTCTTAACAGAACCGTTCGTTCTTAGACTCAGATTTACTGGTGGTTCCGAGAGGTTCTAAAAGTAGAATGGGAGGCAGATCTTTTAGTTTGGGGCTGCATATTGTCTGGAGAACCGAAGAAGAAGCAGATATGAAGTGAATGAAGCGGTTTCCGGTTGGTGTTTGTAAAAACTGCTTCTGGGTCTTGTTTGCAGCTCTGAGCTGCTGGATGATACTAGTGCTGCATGGTAAAGCTGTTAATGTGCCCCTGAAGAGGATTAGCTGCTAATGAGGTTAAGTCCAGCGTCAGCAGAACGTGGGATTGGAGCATTCTGACCCTTATACAATAGCTGGGACCTCCTCAGAGCTGTGCTTCATATTTCTCCTTAAAGACTCCATGTCCCTGGCTTCATCATCGGTCCCTTTGTCCGCTCCTACTGCAACTGATCCTATCTTCCTTCTCTGCAGCCTTGTCTTCCTGTTGATCCTGTAGACTACTCTCTGCTTGCTGCAGGGTCAGAGACATCCTGTTGTCCTCATGTGGAAGAAGGGCCACATGAAAGGCGCCTGCTGCCCTCTTGTGGACAGTCTGTGAACTATAATACCATGAAATAAACCACCCTGACTGACTCAGCTCTGCTGCAGTTTCTGATGGTGTTACTGTAAAGATCATAAGTTGGAGAAGCAGGAAGGTTGTTGGTTTGAATCTCGGTAGGATTCTCTCTGTTTCCTAATAATCTCCCCAAAACATTCATTCCAGATTAACTGATGGTGGAAAACACTGCAGCTGTAAGCGTTAGCATGCTTCACCGGTTGTGTGAAGGACTGGGACAGAATGCTAAATTGTCCAGGTGTGGTCTACCTCTGATAGGCTCCACCCCTTGAACAGGGTGTATCTATGTTTGACAGGGTTTTAGTTTAGATGTATTACTGCGGAACTAGATATGCTGTAACACAGTCAGCAATCCTTTTCTGATAACGATGCCCATCTAGAAGCTCTAGCTTTGATTCATGAAAATAAATGGATCTGTTACCATAGAAACAGGGAATACCAAAATCAGCTGCTGACTCATGAATGACTGTGGGATGAATGAGATGTTCAGTGTTTAAACATTCAAACCTACTGATCTGCTGAACTTTACACCCTTTCCACCCCCCATCCCACAACAGAAAGATCATTTTCTGCTGCTACTCACTTGAGGCTTATAAACCAGGTGTGGCTTGATCACCTGAAAAGTCTTTGATGGGAAAATCCTGATGAGGTCCATAAAAGTGTGGAGTGTCTCACTCCACCCCTCCACTCCTGTGTTATCACTCACTGAGCAGATAAATATTATCAGAGGTACCTCGGTGTGTTTGTGGACACTGGTACATGCACACAGCAACCTTTAACAGAACATTAAACTGAATCCATTCAGCTTAGTTAGATGGTGCCAACAAACTGTCATCTCAGGGAACTTCAGAGGAACACAAGCAGTAAACTTATACTTATATTCAGCCACAGCAGTCATGTTCAAAGGGAGTCCAAGTCCTGCTGCAGGTCCAGATAAAGGCAGAGCGATGCATCAGGAGGCACATCTAGAACCAGAACATTGCCACATGAAACATGCAAAGGGTCGAGAATAAGATGACAAACTCAGAAGCATGGCAGCAATGGTTTCCAATCAAAAAGGTTATTAAACATGTGCAAGTTAAACTAATCTTTTCTGCAGAGAAACTCCACATGAAGAGCACCACAGAAATCACAGACTGATCTGTGCAGATTTCAGTGGAAACTTCCACACCACCCCAGCCTCAGCTGTAGCAACCAGCACAGTGTTCCCTAGAACTTTGTGTTAGCTGGCCTTACGAAAGAGAAGTTTTAGAACGTATAAACTCATACAGTATGGAGGCAGCATCCTCTGCATCAATAAGCACTAAAGCATGCGGATTAACAGAAACTGGGGTCACAAACTCAACTGTGGGTGTCCTCTGTATGCATCTTTAAATCAGCCAACCAGAGAGTCTGCAGACACCATGTGACAGCATTTCTGCCCTGAACCCTAGTCTGTGGAGTTCCTGCTGCAGGATGAGGTGAGACCAGCTGCATGAGCTCAGCCCTTCAGGTTTAATTTCAGCCAATCAGGAGCCAGAGTTTCGTCAGGCCGATCCAAGGAATTCCTGCCTCTGTTGATGCTGATGTGGAAAAGTCTGCTCATTGAGTCATGCAGCTGGTGTGTGTGTGTGTGGGTGTGTGTGTGTGTGTGTGTGTGTGTGTGGGTGGGGGGGGGGGGGGGAGTGGGTGTGTGTGAGTCAGCTGGTGTATAAACACCGCACCCTGTTCAGTCCTGGACCATAACGGAGCTGCTGCGTCTCTGAAGGTAAGAACATGTCTCGTCTTCAGTTTGTTGTCAGATTTTCATTATATTTCAGTGAACTGAGTGATCGGCAGGTGAACTTTAACACATCTGGAAACTTGACAATATTTTTGGTTCTTTAACCATAGGGAACCGGGCTTTCCTTCTGAAATACACACACACAGACCTGCAGAGAAAGGTTCATTTTTAACCTGTTGAGATGATCTTTGAGAATGCAATCAACTACAGGGTGAATCTCTGACCCTTAACTCTGAAAATCTAAGGTTCTGCTAAAGAACTTTAAAATAAGAGCCAGATTGTATATCTTCCCATCAACATGAAGGATCTCATTTGAAGCTAAATTAAGTCATCCATCACAGAGCTGCTAAGCTGCAGTCAGCTTCCTGCTCCGTTATTAAACGTGTTCTGTTAGTGGAGAGGCTGAACGTTGAGCTCAAAACATTTTGTGGCTTAGGGTCTCATTAAGTATCAAAAGGGAACATTTTTAGGCTTTAATGAGAGAAAAATTGCTCTGTCTGAATTAGTTGTTGCCTGAAGAAGAAAAACAACAAAACCAAGGCCAATAAACTTCCTGTTCGACTATTTATCAGCAGGTTGTCTGAGATTGGGTTGTTTCCAGGGGAAATTATGGACCTATCAGGGTCTGCAGGCTGATTACACCATCAGATGTTCAGAAAAATGCAGCACATGAATTAAAAAGGTGGAAGAGCCCTTTAACTGCCAGTGGCTCCAGCTTGGTTGCTAAGTGATGAAATTTCCTGCTGGAAGTCTGGAGTTTGTTACATGGTCAAAGGTGGATGAATCTCCTTCCAGAAACAGCTTATCAACACTTTAACGCAGCTGGAATCACTGAGCAACGCCGCAATTATGCAACATGCTGCACATTCCTGCAGCTTTGAGTGCATCCTCTTATCTGCAGACACACCTTCAGGCCCGGCCCGCTCAATAACTCAAACACACCCTCAGTTTCAGAGTTCACCGTCAGCTGGACTCAAGAAGGGATTGTTCTCTCTGTTTCCTCTTGAAGATCCACAGGATCTGGAATCTTCTCTGGTCAACCTGTTCACCCACATAAAAAGTGTCTGAAATATGTTTAAACTTAAATGTGCAAAAAAATTCTAATATTTAAAAACCTTTTTGAAAAACTTTGAAAATGAAATAAATAGTGATTGTTTGAATGAAATTGGAACCAGTGAGTTTGAACCAAACCACTGAGTGATCACACTTCTCAGCCTCCCTGGGAAGGATTTCTCCACTGTGTTGGACAGGAGGCTCCAACTGATTGGGAACCTAGGGTCCAGGAGGAGCAGTGTGACTTTCGTCCAGGCCTGAGAACAGAACAGAACAGAAACATCTAAGACCTCTCAGAGCTGCTGAGGAGGTCTTAGATGTTTGGTTGTCTGGTCCATGTTTGTTTTGTTGAACTGGATTGTTCTGAAAAACCAACCTTCCTTCTGAACATCCAGGGAATAAAACGGAGAAAAAAGACCAACATTTCAAACTGTCAGAAAATGTTTCCATTCCCATCCTCCTGTAGCGTTAAAAGTGTAAAAATTTACCAAAACGGTGCATTGTTCAGGTTCTGCTCCAGATTCTGTCCAGAATCCTAAGTATTCATGGGATCCACTTGCCGACAGACAGGAGGAGGAGATGGATCCAAATAATTTTATGAAGAAACTTACTGAAAACAAGGTCCAAAATCCAAAACATGAAGTGAAGGACATGAAACAGAGACAGGAGAGACCTGAGGAGATGACTGCAGGAGGAACCAGCTGAGACTAAAGAACCCAAAGGGGAGAACATGCTCGGCCCGAGGTGGTGAGGAAAACCAGAGACAATCTGATGGAAAGAAACCAAACACAGACCAGAATCTAGAACACTGAACAAAACTGAACATAAAAAAGACTAAAATACACAGATAAAAGTGAACAAAGATACGAGAGAGACAGGAAACAGGAAGTAAAGAAAACAGAAAGGACCACTTTACCAAAATAAAACAGGAAACTAAAAATGAGAAACACAGAAACTAAAGACTACAACTCTAAGTATGTGCGACTTAACTACATAACAGAATAAACTCAAAGTCCAACACATGAAGACCAAGTGTCCCACCAGGAGAACGTGTTTCTGTGGATCAGAGTTTGTTACAGGACATGAATCCAGAGTTCAGAACCATTAGGTTCTGCACATTGTCTGCTAACATCTCAGGATGTAACACTGAGTTCTGTGTTCTGCAGGTGAATCCATCATGGCGCTGGTATCAGAGTTTCTGGGTCAGCTGACGCTGTCATATGGAGGGGTGAGTCTCCCAGGTTTGGATCATTGCTCCCATTGATCAGCAGAACTAAGTCCAATCAGCCTGTGGGGTGCAGCAGGAGGGGCTCTAATGTTTTCTATTTCTTAGTTTTCTCTGTTTTACCTCCAGTTTTATCTATTACTTTAATTGAATAAACATTTATGATGTATATGTGCCTTTTTATGAGACGGTTCTGTCTGAATAACAGATTTATACCACAGCATTCATAAAACTGATAAAAATGAAATACTTGAACAAAATGTGAGAAATACATGATAAACTCCTGAAACAGTAACCTGCAGACTTCAGTAAACCTTCAGAGGTTTTTACCAGGCATTCATCTGTTTCAGCACAGCCAGCTCATATCTTTGTATCTTTATGTTGAAACCCTGAATGGATCCAGAGCCTGACTGCAGTCTAAAAGCTGATAATAATGAACCATCTGAACCAGCAGAGAGCTGATAAATTCCTGGAGACTCTGAGCTCAGACTAAAAAGCTTTAAGACAAACAGGGGAAACTTCATCAACCTGGAGCAGGACGCTGTTACACCTGACAGACTGAGTTCAGGGAGAACATATACCAATACTGTGGTGTTTTTAGGTACACTAATAGATTTAAAATGGCCGGAGATTGTAGGTGGCTCAACTGAAGGCCTGTCTTCAGGTTTTCCGTGAACATCTACATGATTGAGAGAAGGTTTGGGACAAACTGCTGTGGTCAGATGAGGCCACCTCAACTCATTCTGCTGTGTTTGGAAGAGAAGTTCTGTGCAGTGTCTGTGTCTGCAGGAAGGGGAGGGGTATAGGGTCTGTGTCTGCAGGAAGGGGAGGAGTTTAGTGTCTGTGTTTGCTGGAAAGGGAGGGGCCGAGTGTCTCTGTCTGCAGAAAGGGGAGGGGCATATTGTCTGTGTCTGCAGGAAAGGGAGGGGCCAAATGTCTGTGTCTGCAGGAAGGGGAGGAGCTTGGTGCCTGTGTCTGCAGGAAGGGGAGGGGCCGAGTGTCTCTGTCTGCAGAAAGCGGAGGGGCCAAATGTCTGTGTGTGCAGGAAGGGGAGGGATTTAGTATCTACATCTGCAGGAGGGGGAGGGCTTAATGTCTGTGTCTGCAGTGCTGCTATGGGAAGTTGTGTTCCCACTTGATTTGACACAAAAAATATCCCTTAGAAACATATTTCAGTACCAATTATATTCAAATATCAGATATTTTGACTTCCCTAATGTGTATTATCTGTCTGTTTATATCAAAGTGACACAATGATGAATATATACACTGACCTTAAATCCTTCCTCTTCACACTTAAATCATCATTTAATAATAATATTAAAACACGCAGTACGGTTCTGTCCTCAAGGAGCTAACAGCAGCACACAGCATTATCATAAGCAGAAGGAAGGATGCTACTGCTATCAGAACAATGGACAGGATGTCGTATCAACACACAATAAATTAATGTACAAAATAAAGTTTGTTGTCATTTTAGCGTTATTTGCAGCTTACCGCTTTGCTGCGTCGTCGTTTCCATATACAGAAGGAACTGACCCCTTAATCAGATGAACTCTTTCAGCAAATCCTTCTTGATACTGGAGGAGGTTGAAGTGCTTCATGCAGGAGGAGAGGAATTTCCTCACTGATGTGGTAACATTTAAATGAAAGATACAATTTAACCAGGCACTTTGAAGAGGTGCTGATGCTGGGGAACAGTATAATAAATTGTGTGGATTAATACACCCAACAACCAAACTGAACTTATCCTCTTTCAGCTTCAGCACACTTGAGCTTGGACCACAAAACCCCAGCGAGAAATAAATATGGCAGATACGCGAAACTGATCATCCGGAAGTTCATGACCTTGTTTTGCTGTTCAGCAGCAAATACTGTGACGCAACGGTTGGAAAAATGTAACAGATGATAGAGAAAACTGAACAGACTGAAAAATACGACCCAAACAGAATATAAAGATGTCTGCAGCACTTGGAGAGACTAAATTAAACTTTAAACTTTAAATTTAACTCTCCTTCAGACTCCAAGTACACAACAAAATGTATTTAATGGCTAAAAAAGGGATTTTGCATAGTATGTCCCCTTTAATGAACTTTGCTCTGAGACCACCTGAGGAGGTGGATTGTGGTCCAGTAAGACTGATATAGGACTTCACGGAAACATTCAAACACCCTAAAATCTGAATCTGTTTCATCCTGTTCATGATGTCATAAGGGGGCGTGGCACACCTGCACAGGTAGCCAGTGGCCTCCAAACAGAATCTGATTCTTTTTAAAGATAGTTAGGCACTAGAGGCCAAAATCAGACAGGAAGAGGGCACAAAGAGAAGGGGAGAAGACATGCAGCAAAGGTCCTGAGGTCACCAATCAAACCCCAGACAGCTGCATGGAGGCCACCCTAGAACTTGATTCTTGATCTCACATCGAACCAGTTACAGTCTGGTTCAGACTTCAGAACCAGTTTCCTTGCAACATATCCCAGGTGTTTCGTTTCAACACGTCCTGTTGAAACTCTGACCCCTGTTGAACCATGAGCTTTTTTTCTGCGGTCCATGTGGATCTGAATTTATTCCCAACATGTACTTTGGAAGGTGACCGATCAACTGTCAGAAAGACCTTTGTATCTCAGCAGGTTGTCTTGAAGGTGTTTCTACCGATTTGGTCCTGAGTTCTTCTGTAGGTTATGTAGATATGACTGCTGGTTATCTGCTGCAGGAACAGGAGCCCAAATTCCCCACCGTGGTGCCGATACATGACTTTGACCCGGCTCGGGATGCAGCGAGAATTGAGACTGCCATCAAAACCAAAGGTGAGGATATAGGAGAGCAGAATTCCAGATCCCTGGTGAGCTTCAGGCTAACAGTCCCTGCTGAGGAGCCCATGAGCCAGGCATAGCCTCTGTCTTGGAGGGACTTGAACCTGAGGTGTTCATTTTGCAGTTCCAGGATGAATCAGAGCAGAAGTTTTCATCATCAGAGCAACGGAAATAGAAACCGCTTCACAGTTTAAAGTCTCACATTAATAATTATTATTTTTCTCTGGTTCTGTTCTGAGTTTTTGTGGGTTCTCTGAGTCAGTCTATTTTTTGCAGAACTAAAAATTATCATTAAGACTTTTGTTCTGATCAGGATCAAATTAAATCAATCTGATCTGTTCCTTCTTGTCTGGTTAGAGGCTCATGTTAAAGTCCAACTTTTCTTCTCAGGAGTAGATGAACAGACCATCATCGACATCCTGACCAGACGGAGCGCCGAGCAGCGCAGAGAGATCGCCTTCGAGTACGAACGGATTGCTAAAAAGGTAGAAACCAGGTTCCAGTTTCTTCATCAGCTTAGGAGTTCAGCTCAGATTGTCCCAGAGCTGAGATCCAAGAAAAAGAACTGCTTAAGAAATTTAACAGCTCTGATTTCCTTTAGGTTTTTGACCAATGAGGCCCTTTAATTACACAAATGTAGATGTGTCTCATGTAGATGTGTCCCATGTGGATTAGTGAGTAAACTTAGTCCCTGTGTTTCCAGTTTATTCTCTAGGGTTTATTCTCTAGGTGATTCGTGGCCCCCAGTGTCTCTGGCCCCAACTGAGCCCCTCTCAGTGGGGTTTCAAATAACAAGAGAAGCTGCAGATAAATCTTACAGCTGTATAAATAGTCACAGTCTATAAAACTATTCCCCCTGTAGGTGGTGTAAAGAACTGAATATTTCTGTTTTCCTAAATAAATCCACATACTTGAAATGCACTTGATGTTTTTCAGGATCTGATTGCTGCCCTGAAGGGGGCGCTCTCCGGCTCTCTGGAGGCTCTGATGTTGGGTCTGATGAAGAGCACCGCCCAGTATGACGCATCTGAGCTCAAAGCTTCCATGAAGGTCAGAGTTCTGCATCGGTTCTCATCTGACCACCAAGTGCAGCGCCACCTGCTGGTCAGATGGTCTGCTCTGTCGTGTGAAATCAGCTTCAGCTAAAGAAATTAACTCATTGTGTCCTGATGCATGCCACATTTGACATGTGAAGTATTGTTTTTAAATATTTCTTAGGTTACTTCTTTAAATGGATTATACTGTAAATTTTCTATGCGTATGTTGTTGTAAAGCTTAATGTAGTGTGAGCTTTTCGCTCATGTAAATATTGCGTTGATCAACTTAAAACCAAACTAAGCGCAGAGTTGAAAATAAGCAACAATTTAAAATCTCTGTGCATCAGAAAAATGTAGAACTGTATCATCCCACTTATAATGAAATTGGACTCTGTTCTGAAGAACCGTGCTTGCAGAGGTTCTCCAGATGCATTAAACATCCTGAGAGGAGGAAAACCCCTGCAGGTTGAACTGAATACAAACAGTCAGCTGCCTGAAACAAGGATCAGCAGAATTAAAGGGCAGCAGCAGCAATCTGACCGGGTTCTGTTTAGGGAGGTTTAATGGTGGTTTCTGGGATGTGGCTGTGCAGGGCCTTGGAACCGATGAGGAGACCCTGATCGAGCTCGTCTGCTCCAGGAGCAATGAAGAACTGATGGAGATCAAGAAAGCTTACAGAGAGAGTGAGTGATGAAGACTTTTAACATTTCTTAGTGAGAAAGGAGCCAAGAAGAACTTTACCAACTGATTCAAGCTGCAGGTTCACCCAAGGAATAAAATATGAAATATTCAGGATGGGTCATTAAACACATTATAATCACACATAATCTACAGAACCTTTCTGAGGAACCTGCTGGACCATGTTACCTTCACTGTCTCTGAATGGATTTATTGTGCCTTTAATTCGTCCTTTTTTGGTCTCTGCAGTGTTTAAGAAGGAGTTGGAGAAGGACATCGCGGGAGACACATCAGGGGACTTTGCCAAGCTGCTGCTGGCTCTGGTTCAGGTAACACAGAACCAGGAATGGGACTCTGACCCATGTGTTCATGTATAACAGCAGGATCATGCTAGTTTCTCCTTGGGAACTTCTTGAGGTTCTTTATGAACCTCAAGGTATTTAAAGGGGACTTTTGGGTTCGACATGACAGGACAAGACTGGACTGGACAAGAGCTGAGTGGACAGGAAATGAACAGAACAGGACCATAGTGGGCAGCAACAATGATTTAAACTCTAATTCCTAATATTTTTAGAATCACCTGGAAGTCATGACTTTCACTGTGTGGGTTGTGCAAAGATTCTGCTTTTTTTTGAACAGGTCCAGTTACTGTGAAGTACCAGCAGAATACTGAAAACCTCTGAACAATTTCTCCAATCCACAGACAAAAAGAGACGAGCCGAACAACGTGGTGGACTACCAGAAGATCGATGATGATGCCAAAGTGAGTCATACTTACAGGACATTCTTGTTTTAGAACCCATCCAAAACCTCTAAGAGCACCACCTTGGCTTCTTTACCGGTCATAATTCAAACATTTTAATAGTTCAGGGTCAGACTCGGTGTCCGACTCAGGGTTCCACTCAGGGTCCAGCTCAAGGTCTGGCACAGGGTCCAATTCAGGGTCTTTAAAAAATAATAATTTTCATGATAAATCAGAAACAATTTAAATTTTTGCTGAAAGTCAAACTTAGATTATTATTATAACTTTGTTCATAATCAGTTCTGACGGGTCAGGGTCGGTGTTTTTTCTTTTATTCAAACCAATTGTTTTCTTTAAACCTTCAATGTTAAAATCAGAGTCATGTTCTGATCCAAACTCTGGTCTTCCATGATGTTCCGCTCAGTCTCTGTATGAAGCCGGAGTAAAGAGGAAGGGGACGGATGTGGCCACCTGGATCTCCATCATGTCCCAGAGGAGCATCCCTCACCTGCAGAAAGGTGAGTCTCCTTCTGTAATCAGATGATGTAAATCCTGCTGTTTTCTTTCAGTATGTTAAGATGGAGAGACTGATTCAAAGTTCTGATTCGGTTCATGGCCTGGTGCCATACCTAAAGAATCACAGTTCTGTTCAGTCCACATGTGTTTCTCAGTAGGACTTTATGTTCTGGTTGATGGAAAGCTGATCAGTGTGTCCCTTTCCTTGTCCTGTGTGTCAGTGTTTGAGCGCTATAAGAGCTACAGTCCGTACGACATGAAGGAGAGCATCAGGAAGGAGGTGAAGGGAGACATGGAGAAGTCCTTCCTCACTCTAGGTACGTTTCATTGACAGCTTCAGTCAAAACTGGTTCAGAGTTCCAAGATTCAAACTGAATCAGTCCCAGCATGAACTAGTTGCTGTTCAGGGCCAGGTTCTTATGAAGGAAAGTCGGTTTGTAGATGATGTCATTCATCATTAAACAGATTTAAGGCAAGTTGATTTATATGGCACATTTCAGTAGCAAGACAATTAAAAGTGCTTCACATGAAGGAAAAAAATTAAAAATGAAAAACATAATAGGCAAAGTACATTACAATGACATAAAGGTAATTAAAAAATAGAGAAGAGAATAGAATGATGGATAAGAAAATAAAAGGAAAGTTGGACAGAAAACTTAACTAATAATGTTTAGATGGCCCAGTCAAAGGCCACTCTGAACAAATAAGTTTGTAATCTTGATTTAAAGCCACTTAGGGTTTCAGAGCTTTTCCAGTTTTCTGGGAGTTTATTCCAGATTAGTGGAGCATAAGAACTAAAAGCTGCTTCTCCATGTTTGGTTCTGGTTCTGGTTCTGCAGAGTAGATTTGAGCCAGAAGACCTGAGAGGTCTGGGTGGTTGATGCACTGACAAGTCTGTAAAGTATTTGGTGCTAAGCCATTCAGTGATTTATAGACTAACAGAAGTATTTTAAAGTCTATTCTCTGAGCTACAGGGAGCCAGTGTAGGGACTTTAGAACCGGGCTGATGTGCTCCACTTTCTTAGTTCTAGTGAGGACGCGGGCAGCAGCGTTCTGGATCAACTGCAGCTGTCTGATCCACTTTTTAGGCAGACCTGTGAAGACACCGTTGCAGTAATCAGTTCTACTAAAGATGAACGCATGAATTAGTTTTTTAAGGTCCTGCTGGGGGATCTGATTAAACTGGAATCTAATTTAATCTCTTGACGTCTCAGGGACACAGTTTGTCCATGGAAGCTCTTATAGAAAACAGACAGGAAACAGGCAGCTGTTGGCTGATGACTCTGAGATGAACTGAGTCTCTCTGGTTTCTTCTTAGTGGAATGCTTTGAAAACCGCCAGCTGTACTTCGCCAACAAACTCTATGAAGCCATGAAGGTAACCACCTCCTGCTCCATCAGTTGCTGTTTTGGGGTTTTTGGACCTTTGTGCTGACTCGTTGTTTGTTCCATTAGAGTAAAGGAGCCAAGGAGAAGGTGGTGACCAGGATCCTGGTGTCACGCTGCGAAGTTGACCTGATGAGAATCAGGACCGAGTTCAAGAGGCAGCACAAAAAGTCTCTGTACCAGACAATCGCTGTGAGTCACTGCGCTCCACTTTCTATGAGACTATAATGATTAAAAACTCATAAATTCAGCTTTGAATTATTTACTCTAAAGGTTCCCTGTGGTCAGAGTTAAAAGTCAGCAGTGAAATTCCCAGTAAATGTGGAGAACAGGTTCAGTCACATAGACAGAAATATAAAACACGGCTCTGGATCTGACCGAGTGGTTCTGTTTCAGGAACACACCAAAGGAGACTATCAGAAGGCTCTGCTGAGTCTGTGCGGAGGAGACGACTGAAAACACTACGTATCCCAGCAAGCAGTGGGGCGGAACCGCCTCACCTGATTGACTCTTCTTCGTGTGACCTGTTGATGTCTGATTTTGCTTTTTTGCAATAAAAACTCTTAAAGCCTCCTCCAGAGTGTGTGGTTGATGAACAGCAGGGGGCAGCAGAGGCACAGCAGACAGACTCAGGATGAATAAAACGCCTGAGTTGTGGATCAGAGGGAACTTATCACCTGCTCAGCATTTTACAACTTTTTATGTTCCTTGTCTGCACACATCTCCATCCTTATATGACTAAAATATCTTTAATGTCTTTCATATTTTACATTCAGATACAAACTATAAAACGGCTCTCATACAAACATGGTGTTCAACACAGAACAGAAGATGCATTTACTGGACCATCTGTCTTTAGAATTAACACATTATTTTAGCTCAAATCAAAAGATGTGATGAAAACTATGGAACCTCCAGAACATGATCCAAATGTTCTGGAAGATGAATAATTACCGGGATGGAGCTTGGTCCAGCTTGAAGCGCCAGGAGGAACATCTTCAAATCAGAACCTGGCAGTAACAGCAAACTGATGTAAAAGTGGACCTGCAGACTTTCTTCTCCTGGTTCTGAACAGAACTTTACCAGGCTAAACCCTCTGAATGGTTCCTCTACACCTGGGTACAGAACATTAATCCAGTCAGAACAAAACCATGGATCAGTTGTTCTGCGCTTATGTTGGTGTGTTATTAAGGCCGGTTGGTGGATTAATTTCTAATAATTAGCAGACAGCATAGAGGATGACGTTAGAAGCTGATCTCTGTGGTTCAGAAAGTAGACAAAACCAAAGAGGTTCTACTGGATTTTAGGAAAACCAACTCAGTCTCTTGTTTTTCTAAGGAACTTCCAGTAGAACCAGTAGAACTGATTTTAGGTCCTTGACTCCTTCTGATAAAAGGGTGTTTAAAACGGTCCACAATGTCCACTGAAACCCTCAGATCCATGTTTGCTCCTCTCCATATATGCTGGTTTGGTTTAGGAATGTAACAGGACACCATTAGAAGTTATAGATGGTAAAACCTGCCTCCAGCATCGTTGGTGTCGGTCTCACAGAGACATCTGGAGGACTTCCTGCAGAAGCAAAGCCCCATGCATCATTCGGAAACAGTCTCCATACCTTCTGTTAGGACCACACCTGAGATGACCCAGAGCCTGGACCTTCTGCCTCAGAGACCCGACTGCAGTCTGATTCATGAACAGTGACTTTGACATGATTGCAGTGTTTTTATCCGTTTTATTTTTCTTTATTTTCTTAAATCTGACTGTTTTGTTCATTTTATTGATCAAATTATTTACTTCAGTTTTGTGGACTGAGAGAGAACCTGAGAGCTGCTCCTGGTCCACAGAGATTGAACTAAATGTTCTGAGCTCCTGATTTGATGTGAGGCATCAGGAAAGAAAAACAACCTGACATCAGGATGCCTTTAGACTGGGAATAAATTCACGCAAAGCAACAATCAATCAGCAACATTTAACTGGAGGCCTCAGCACTGAATGCAACAGCTGGGGGGTTAAAACCGAAGATCCAGTGAAAGCAAATGAAATGCTGATAGGCCACAGAAGTGAACAGTAAATACATGTAATTTAATTTATTAATCTCTGTGTCCATGGGTGGTAAAAAACAGGAATATCCCAGATCATTCCAGATCCCGCTTGGAAAATAGAGCAGGAGGAGAAGGATGGAGTCAGGGTCTAATCAGTCTAACCAGGACCTCATGGTGACTCCAGGCCTGTTCTGGAGGTTTCTGATGGATCCATGATTCCGTGCTGCTCTCCTGAGGATGTTTCAGGGATCAAAGCGTGGAAGTGAACATAAATATTGGTTATTAATGAGTCCCCAGCAGAGGCAGCGTGGGTGCAGTCAAATGCCTGCAGCCTGTTTTTCTTCCTTCTGTCTGATGTTTGTTTGTTGCTGGTTTTTTCCTTTGGAGATGTTGGTTCCACCTTCAGCAACACGGAGACTCAATCCCATCCCAGCAGCAGGAGAACACATGCTGATGCTTAGAGAGCATGGAGGGCATCTGAACGGATCGCTGCTGACGCTCAGACGCACCAGGTCTCAGTGATTTCAGGTTCTAACTGCATGTCCTCCTCAGTGAGAGGAACATCGGGTCACAGCTTAGTTTGTTTCTGTTTGATGATAAATGAGAGAAATAGGCCATCTGTCTAACCAGCTGTCAGACTTTCAATTCTGTTCTGGTTTTAATGTGAGCTCAGAACCATTATTGTGTTTTTAGGTAGTTGAGAACTAATATTAGTAGATTTGACATTTTTCTGCAGATGTATTTATTTCTTTCCTTTACTTGTTGTTTTTAAAACCTTCAATCATGTTTATTAATAACTATATCTAATCTTTCTTTTCATTCAATTCAGTTTATTCATGCAGCATTAATTCAAAACAAATGTCAGATCCTGTTCGTATTCAGGAACATTACATCGATAGGTGGAGTGTGTCCTGGGCCTGCATTGGAGCATCCGGTTGGCCCGGGTGAGGTACCCGGCTGGCGTGGGGGCATGTGCACTCTCTTTATCAATTAATTAATTATTTTGTTTCTCTATCATGGACGAGTGGACTTGTGCTGCAGCGTGTGTGGTGGGGAGGTTGCGTCCCTTTTCACATGTGGGGTCACCAGCATTTGGATTGGTCAGCGGAGATGGTGGTCATGGTGTGGGTACGGGATTCTATGGTGTCTGCTCTGTTGCGCTCGCACACGGCTGTTGTCTTGCCGTTCCAGCTCGCTGTGTGGTTGGTGGCTGGAATGTGGTGGATGTGTGTGGGGCTCATGCTGTGAGGATGTGTCTTCAGCTGCTTTTCAGGGGTGGAGCTCTGGAGATGGGGGTGGCCCTGTGGGGAAATTCATGCTGGTGTTCAGTGGGGGGTTAGGACTGTTTCGTCCTGGGCTCTGGTTCACTGGCAACTTTGTACTGGTCGCAATTTTTTTGTGGCGCCGTCTCTGGATGGGGTTGGGGGTCATTGGGGCCAGGGTGAGGGCATGGAGTCAGGGTCTGGGCTGGTGTCTTTTGGGTTTGGGCTGTGCCGGCCCTGGTGTGAACTGGTGGCTCGCACAGTCTGCCTTTCTCCACCCCAGAATGAAGGGGACCACCTCTTGGATCCAGGAGCTGGTTGCCCCCCTGAGGTATCGGTGCCTGGTCCTGAGAGTATAGAGTGTGTATGGGGAATGTGAGTGAGTGTACGGCATCCATTCATGTGGGTCTTTACGTTGGGTGTGTGTTTGTGCGGTTGCCACTAAATACGTCTTGCATTCATTAGTATCCTGAGTGCTCCTCTGCCACACAGGAGAAGACATCCGTTAGAGACTAGTTATAAAACAATGCAGTCAAGTTCAGTTTTGTTATTCAAATTAGTAAAATGTTTTTAGTTTGAGGAAACCCAGCAGATCTTCCTGAACCAGTGTGTGGTCCGTCAGGTCTCTCAAACCCCAGTGTCCAACTGCAAAACTCTCACGATTTAGATGCATCCCAAGTCCAAATAAGTAAATAATATATCTGAGTTATTCATCCATCCATCCAATATCTGAACCTGTCCTCCTTGCAGGTTCATGGGGGGCTGGTGCCTATCTCCATAGGCCGTCAGGTGAGAGGTCGGGTACACCCTGGATAGGCTAAGTTACTTCGTCAGCATGTAGTCAGATTCCACAGAATCGTGTTGATCACCTGATTATTTGATATTTTTGACAAATTGATTTTTTTTGAAGGATTGATTGATTAACTGGTTTTGATCCGATACATCAGATGATCCTGAAACGTTAAGGGCAGCTGCAGGTGGTAGGTGGTGCTGGATGAGGCCCAGCCCAGGTCCCACCCTCTTCAGGTTCGGTTTAAATGGAGACTGTGCTCTGGGCTGAGTCTCCTCCGGGTCTCTCCTCCTATCAGCTGGAACCTGGAGCGTTTCCAGATGGAAATGATCGTTGTGTTGGTGTAGAAAATGAAGCCACTGATCAGTCATGAATAATCAGCAGCAGCACTTTTCTCTCCCAGTTAAACCAATTAGCAGCTTCCCAGCTCCAATCAAAGCTGCGGCTCATGAATGTGATGAGCTCACCAGGAGGCTGCAGCTCGATCTGGAAAATGAACAATTAGGAGGCGCGACTTTAATTAAGCTGAGACATCAAGCGTCTCTGTGTTCTTGGCCTGAAGGAAGATCTTTCTTTTCCACCTGGCCTCGGATCAAAGCGAGGCCTGCAGCGGTGGTCCAGTTTCCTGTGGCTAAACGCAGATCAATGCTCTGCTCCTTGTAGCCGAACCAAAAACTGACAGTAGCAGAAAACACAACAAACATTTCCTGCTGAAAGCTGCAGCTTGTTGAATCATCATTACTCAGATGAAGACCAAAAACACTTGTTTGTGAGAAGAAACAAAGAGCGGCGCTGCTTCCTGCAGCTTTGAAAGCGGGATTCATGGCCACCAACTGAGCCGAACACGTCTCATGTTCGTTCTGGGAGTATGCAGAGTTTCCGGAGCTGCATCCAGCTTTCATGTCAGCCTCGGCTTTGTGACGGAGCAACTGACAGAGATTGAGGAGTCGGGTGGCGGCGGTGCTTGCCTGCAGGGCTGAGTGACGCCCGTCTCTGCTAATGCAGCCTGACGTGCTCCTGATGCCAGCGTGTCATTAGAAGCACCTTTAAAGATGCTACGACCTTTGATTCCTGCTCCTCATCCTGACAGCTCCACTCTCAGCTCCGCTCCGAAGCCTCTTGCCTCTTTTGTGGGAAGTTTTGCAACAATTAGCATAAATGTTTCATGTCCCTGCGCCCTGCGTCGCCCCATGCTGCAGGAGCAGGATCCGGCTGCAAGGCTGGAAAGCGACGAGCCTTTGTAAAGTGTACTTTTCTCTCCAAGATGAAGCAGCGCAGGCAAACAGCTAAACATATGTTCCCTTTGTGGAATCTTTTATTGAACATATTGTGGAGCAAAGACTGCAGAGTTTGATTCAGCGAGTGTAAATCTCCACACTTGTTCCCATTATTTATTTCACTGCAACTTATTTACATTCGAGATGGAAAATGGCAGCTCCCTGCTGACGCTCCAACTTTCAGGTAAGTAGAGCAGAAAAGTCAGGGAGCAACTTTTGCTTCAGCGGCCGCTCGCCTCTCCACCCAGATCATAATTAACGCTTCTGTTGGCGCCTGCAGCCTCCAACCGCTAAATTAAATACATTCTCACAACCAAAGCAGGGAAACCCGCTCCGACTCCTCTTCATCTGAGGAAGAGCATGATTAAAATCAGAGGCAAGACAAGCAGAACATTCCAGAGTCCTGCCATGGACTGCAGCTCTACAGACCGGGCCGGGTCCGTCAGACAGCTCCGTGGATCAGCGCATACTCAGGCTGAAGCTGTTTCCAGAAACCAAACAGCTTTACTGGTTATTAACAACAGATCAACTCTTCAGGACCTTTCAGGAAGTTTAACCTGGAGTCTGGACTGGAGGAAGAATATTTTCATCTTTATTTAAACATGGACATTTTCATTAATGTCTCTTCTTACTGCTGAAAATCAAATGAAGAACCTTTAAATGGTAAATGGCCTGCACTTGTGTAGCGCTTTATCAAGCCTGACGACCCAAAACGCTTTACATCCACATACTGACAGTGGTAGCCTACATTGTAGCCACAGCTGCCCTGGACCAGACTGGCAGAAGGGCGGCTGCCATACAATCGGCGCCACTGAGCCCACTGACCACCATCAGCAGGCAAGGAGGGTGAAGTGTTGTGCACCAAGGACACAATGACTGAGACGGACAGAGTGGGGGTTTAAACCAGGACCACAGCCTACCACCCGAGCCACAGCCGCCCCTGTGAAGAACCTATAAGCATGAAGGCCAACCAGCTACACCTTCTTTGTTGGAAGAGGAGACGTTTCTATCAGCATAAAGACTTTCATTACAAAACTGTTGTTTTAAAGAGTATGGAAAAGAGACAGGAAGAACTGGAGATCCAAAAAACAAGCCAGAAATTCTTGGACAGAACCATAAAGGATGGTAGAAGCTTCCTGGTGGTTCTGACATCTCTAACACCGGATCAGTTTGCCCTCAGGCTGCTTCAAGAAAGAGCATCATAACCCATGTTAAACCATGGTTTTAACACCATTATGAGTTAAAGTGAGCATAGGCCCCGCCCACCTCCAGGTTTCCACAGCAGCAGAGGAATTTATGATCGAGGATGTTCCAGAACCTTTCAGCTCATTCAGACCTTATTGGTTACTGCAGCTTTCCCATCTGTCAACATTTAGCTAAACCCTGCAGGTGAGAGGCGGAGCACACCTGGTCAGGTCTTCAGTTCATCACGTAACCAGCACACACTCACCCCTTCCCTCAGACCTGACGATGGCTCCTTGCTCTATATCTGGCTGTAGGAGAGAACCGAAGTACCTGGAGAAAATTCTCCAGTGAACAGGGAGACCATGGAAAGCACCTGTAGGGTTCAATAAATGCCAAACATTATTTCATCACTTCCTACTCTTAGTCAACATTATGTCATCATTTTATCACAGTTTTTTCTGTTTAATGTTCTTCATATTTGAAAAAGGTAATAAAAAACTCTTGCCCTGTGGTTCTGATTGGGAGTAAAACGCTCTGGATCTTTACACGATCGCTCAGAATCATCTGAGCTCATAAAAACAGACAATATGAGATTTCTGTGAGAACATGAATGAAGACTGGAGCTCAGCATCAGGACTGCAGAGGTCTGAAATTCAGAACTACGAGTCAAAAGTGGAAAAACTGAGCAGAACAGAACCCGGGTCAGGTCCGTTATCAGGTCAGGAATCAGGAAAACAGTGATGATCAAGCATGGAAAAGGGGGAAGAACACACTGACTGAGATGGGTTTGAAACGGTCAGCAGAGCTCCTCTGCAACAGAGTTAACCTCTGGGAAGCGTAGTCCAGTTACAGTGTTAGGTTGGTTCTGAGTTCTCTCAGGTAGATGTGGTTCTCCAGAGTCCACACCGTGCTCTGTTCTACTGCAGGTATGAATGAACATGTCCATTAGGTACCAAACAGTGAAGCGCCTCCCTCCGTTACTCCTCTGCTCAGTGACGAAGGAACCAGTGGCTGATGTGGCCCATAATAAAACATGGGACTCAGACTGAAGCTGATAGGTAGACCAGAAACTAATCAGAACCAGTACCAACCAATCACCTAACATGATGCAAAATGACCAGAAACACAGAAACTGAACGGCTGCTGCTGGATAATTTAAATGGACCAGATCCATGTTTAACTGTAAAAACACAACAATCAACAACAACAGGTTCCGAAGGTCCAAACCTCCATGAAGGACATGAACACGTCTACTAAGTGTCATCTTGTCTACTGTTCTGCAGTGGAGGGTAGGGGGCGGTAAATGATTATATCTGGTTCTGAATGGACCCTGAGCCGCTTCTACTTGCTGGTGTTGCCCTAAATAAGAACCTGAACATATTGTCAGACTGGTTACATTGTTCTGATCGGACCTTTTAAAATGGTTGCCATGATATCAAAAACGGTTTCGAGTTTGAATGTTTAGTATTTTGACCATTCTGTGATTGGATCTGGATAGTTCTGCTGTTTGTGCTCTGTTCTGTTTGGTTCTGGTAAGTTCTTTGTTTGGTTTTAAGTGGTTCTGCTGTTGATTCTGATCTGCTCTGTTGGGTATGGTTATCTCTGTTGTTGGTTCTGGGCAGTTCTGTTGGTTATGGTAATTTATGTTGTTAATTATGGGGTGATATGATTTTGGTTCTGGTAAGTCCTGTTGTCTGTCTAAGCAGTTCTAATGTTAGTTTAGGTTAGTTCTTTGGATTCTGGTGTGATCAGTTGCCGGTTCTTGTTTAATCTGGTCGGATCCGTTGTTTCCTGTGTGTTCTGTTGTTGTTTCTACAGGGGTTGGACAATGAAACTGAAACACCTGGTTTTAGACCACAATAATTTATTAGTATGGTGTAGGGCCTCCTTTTGCGGCCAATACAGCGTCAATTCGTCTTGGGAATGACATATACAAGTCCTGCACAGTGGTCAGAGGGATTTTAAGCCATTCTTCTTGCAGGATAATGGCCAGGTCACTACGTGATACTGGTGGAGGAAAACGTTTCCTGACTCGCTCCTCCAAAACACCCCAAAGTGGCTCAATAATATTTAGATCTGGTGACTGTGCAGGCCATGGGAGATGTTCAACTTCACTTTCATGTTCATCAAACCAATCATTCACCAGTCTTGCTGTGTGTATTGGTGCGTTGTTAGCACCCGAACATCCCTTTCAGACAGCTTCCTCTTGCGTCCACAGTTAATCCTGTTGGATGTGGTTCGTCCTTCTTGGTGGTATGCTGACATTACCCTGGATACCGTGGCTCTTGATACATCACAAAGACTTGCTGTCTTGGTCACAGATGCGCCAGCAAGACGTGCACCAACAATTTGTCCTCTTTTGAACTCTGGTATGTCACCCATAATGTTGTGTGCATTTCAATATTTTGTGCAAAACTGTGCTCTTACCCTGCTAATTGAACCTTCACACTCTGCTCTTACTGGTGCAATGTGCAATCAATGAAGACTGGCTACCAGGCTGGTCCAATTTAGCCATGAAACCTCCCACACTACAATGACAGGTGTTTCAGTTTCATTGTCCAACCCCTGTAGGTAGTTCTGTTGGTTCTGGTGGTTGCTGGTTCCATGTGGTTCTGTCCCATCTTTTCTTCCACTCAGCTTCCTCTCATCCTCACGGTGCTCCTCAGCCTGATTTGGGCCTGGCTGAGTTATTATTAGGTCCTGAGAATATGCAGATTGGATCAGCGCAGCGGTGTGTGTTTTTGATGGAAGAATACAAATCACAGCAGACATGACACTTTTTAATTTTCCTGATGAATGTTAGTCTTCCCAAAGCCGAAGGATTGATGACAGGCTGTAATGTACTCTTTAACACACACAGCCTCTTTATAACAGCCTCCTTAAAGCTGACAGAACCAAACCCCAGCCGTGCAGAACAGGTTCTGGTTCAGGGCAAGGGACCAGATCCAGGCCCGTTTAAGCCCGGGAAGAGGTTTTTTCAACTCCTTGCCCCTTTCTTTCCGCTTGTCTTTAAGCTGCTGGAAGGACTTTTCTCAGGACAGGATGTGCAGATCTTTGGGTTTAGTCTGATGAGATGATGATGATGTTCACTGTATTTTAACATCTTCAGGTCCCACTGATGGGAATAAAACATTCTTTACCTCTAAATAAAAGCAGCTCTAAGTAGTTTGTTGACACCATGAAAACCGGTTAATATTTCTGTTTCTGCAGATCCAGGGTAAGGATATGTTAGGAGGTCTTAATCTGATCTCACAGTGTGAGGACTCAGGAGAAGGTGAGTCCATCACCATGGCAAATGGCAGCTGGGGACCAGGGGTGGATGAGATCTGTCCTGAAATGCAGAAAGCTCTGGTCATTGTGAGGCTAATATAGTTGGGTTGACATGGAGGACTGGAACAGCATCTCCAGAACACAACAGAACACACCTGAGCCTCCCTGGGAGAGCTTACTCCAGAGTTTTATAAAAGGAAGCTTCAACTCATTGTTGGCCCTAAAATCCAGGAGGAGCTGAGTAGCTTTCATCCTGACCATGAAACAGTGGACCAGGTCTTTACTTTGCAAACCTAATCAAGAACAAGAGGTGGGTCTGCATGCTTGGCAGAAAGTAGAGCTTCTTCTCAGTCCAGTTTGGAGTTCTGCAGAGATTACCCTTGTCATGATACTGTTTGTGGTCTTCATGGATCTCAAGGTGTTGGCGTAAACGAGAAGATGTCTGCTGTGGGGACCTTCTGGCCTCCCAGCACCTTAGAGATAGGTAGAGCATCTCCATCAACAGAGGCAAGCTCCTCCACATTGAACAGAGTCTGGTGATTGGGTTCATCTGATCAGGATGGCTCAAGAATGCCTCCCTTTGGAGTCGTTCCCGTTAATTCCCAGAGAGAGGAGACTCCAGGACAGATCCCGAACTCTCTGGTTGGATGGATGTATGGACAGAATAACACTGATGTATTATTTGACACACATCAAAGCAACCCTGACCCTGAGGACTGAGTTCTGGATCAGTCCCGGTGGTTCTGAATGGCTGAATATCAGATATGGAGATGACTGTGAAATGATGTGAAGCTTGTAGAAAAATGTGTTTTTACCAAGACAGAGTCACTCTGAATCAGCTTTATTATAATCTTGGAAGAGAGAAGGATTTTTTACAGCATTGGAGATGCGCTCAGTAGTGCTGCCAAATCGTTCTGACTAGACAAAGCAAAGGTTCTCCTTATGAGCTACAACAGTTTTCAAGGTAACTCTCATGAGACCCAGAGAGACGAGGTGAAACCTGTTGTCCTAGACATGTTGACAATGGAAATGGAACCTTACACAGTGTGGCAAACATGTTATCTCATACAAGTGAATAGGAGAAGGTTGAAAAACCATCTCTGTAAGACTAAACAGAACCATCTGTCCTGACCCTGGAGGCAGAAGAGAATAACACAGAAGGGTTTGAATACTTTTATCAGATGCTGCAGAGTATCTAGTAGAAAAGAAAGCAAGGCACTAAAATTTTCCATAACAAGCTGCATGAATAACAGGTCCGAATGATACCGAACAAAGTCGAGTCAAGACATTTTTGTCATGTTTGCTCAGTCCGAACGCCTCCACTAGAGTCTGTCACCATGGCAGAAGGTTCAGACTTGATTTTCTGGAAATCTGCAACCCGTTTTCATCTTTTCTGTCACAATCGGAGACCTTTATTCCTTATAATTCTTGGAGTTTGTAGCAGGAGCCGCAGCAGGAACGTCTCTGGTTCCCTCCTGAAGAGTTGTCTGTTCTCTCAGGAAGAATCGTGGTGAGTCTGAGTGCGCTTCCAGAGTAATGACCTCAATTCATTATGAGCCCAGTTGATTTTCATTTACTGTGAGCTCCGACAATTAACGGGAGCAGCTGAGGAGGTGATGGAGGGAGGGGACGCCCAGAGGTCGCCCTCCACTTTCAGTGATAAATTAAATACTATAACCAGGCCTCCTCCTCCTCCTCCTGTCCTTCATCGCTGCAGAACAAACCGGATCAAACTCTTAGAGTACCAGATGAGGAGCTTCTCGTTAACATGTTTGTTAGAACTTCTTCTCCCAGAGTTTCAGGCCTGAATCATGAGGCTGAACATTGAACATTTTCTGCTTTTTAGCTCAGACTTTCTTCGTCCTCTTTACTAGTTGTCTCACTTTGCCTCATCCTCGGTCTTGTGCTGCTTATTTTGCTGTAGTCTCTGTCTCTGCTGTCTCTCAGCTCTTTGTCCACCAGGAGTTCTTACGCTTTTTACTGTCCTGGAAAAGATTTCTGACCTTCATCGTCTCTTCTCTGCATGTTTCTGGGGCCTTCCTGTATGTTTCTCTCTCCTTCTCCATGTTTGGATGGATGCTCTGAGCTGCATCTTCTGACCTGAGCGTGCACGGAGTCCACACCTAAACACATATTAGCCTTAGAGAGCGAAGGAGCAGATGAGCGTGCAGCTGACGTGTTGGGATGCGTGCCTGGATGCGATCGCTCATCCGGCGGGGGACAAACACAATTACAGAGAAACTCCTGACCTCTGCATCTCGCCTCCATTTAAATGTTTGATGTCTCATTGAATTAGTATCACAGTGTGAAAGACAAAGCTAATGGAAATAAGCTAGAGACAGTTCACTCTGCTGATTGGGCCGATATAATTAGAATAATATCACGTCCGGCGTTAATAACAAGGAAAGGAAATAAATAATGGGGACGTCCGTTAATAGCTGCGGCGTTAAACTGGCTGCGTTGAAATGTGCCGAGGCCAGCGCTTCTTCTGTTTGCTCATGAGCCGCTGATCGTTGGAATATTGATGTGGCCGAGCGATCCGTGCTGAAGGATCCTCAGCTTCTTCCTCCTGATTATTCATCTTGATAAATACATAAGGACGGACTAAATTATGGCTGTTTTTCAGCTGCCGCTGCTCCCTGAGAATTAGCTCTGTTGATGGATGGGAGACGCTGCCACAGTCTTTGGTTTTTCTCCACAAATATTCATTTTCCCACTGACAGCCGTGAAGATGTGCTTTTCTTTTCCTCAGCTTTAATTGTTTTTCCTCCGGTGGACATTATTATTTGTCATTTTTAGGAAATGACCAGGAAACTGAAGCAGCAGAGAATGAACTCATATCTGCATGAAGTCATCAGGACGGTTTGGTTTATATGTGTTATGCTGTCTTCATGCAGCTTTAGGAGACTTTTTAAGGTCATAAATTCATATTAACTCAATATTTCATGTTCATAAAAATCTCAGTAATTTCTTCAAACTCGATTATATACAGAACAATTATTTATCATCTGGACTCCAACTGAAAATTTATTTTTATGTGGATAAAATGTATTTCTAACGAAACCTTAAAGGTTCAGCTGTTAGGAAGTACTGCCATCTAGTGGTGACTGATGGCATATTACTATTATCTACCTATAGTCTATTATCAGTTTTAAATAATACTTGTCTCTTGGAGATTGTTTCAACTCCTGCCAGGCATCAGGGGGTTGTGATGAGCAGAGAGATAGGGTTATCCGACAGTAACCGAAGCGTCCGCTGGTCGGTCAGAACTCTGCTGTCTGGTCAGCACTGGGTGGAGTCCGATTATGGCTGAGTGGTTGTACTGCCCACCATGAGTGGTGCTCTCTATATAACACAGGTCCATGAGAACCCTCATCTATTCAGTGACATTTGTTGGTTCTGATGCTGCTGGGTTTCTACAGTGTGGATCCACTTGGTGATCAAAACGTTTTGCACCAGCACAGTTATTAGTATTTTTTTAGTTTATTCATTTTTTTACTTTCTTTTATAGCTCTTTTATTGGCCACAAGGGGTATATGTGTAACTGTGGCTGTTGGGGAGAACAACACTAACAGACTCAACTCAGATATTTTAGAGATGATCCGACCAATCAGCCAGAGATTTAGTTTTACTTTAAGTGGATCTATTATTCATTCAGTTCACACTGTTTTCAGCATATAAACTAGTAAACAATCATCATCTTATATTTTTATTTTTACTAAAAGGTTAGAGACATTCTTTGAAGCATTAATGGGGATCATTTGTTATTTCTTCCAGTTTTATTGAATTAAAACCGCAGCCTCTCTTAAAGAAGCTGCTGCACCTCAAAGAAAACCAGAAATCATAATCAGCCAGCAAATGTCCTATGAATATAGAATACCCACTAAAACAGAGAAAATGTGCACACATTAAAAAAGCCTTGTTGCTGTTCCCCAGAACCATCAGTGGCTTCCCCAGAGAAGGTGCCAACCTACAAACCAGCTAAACTAGTTTCCTCCAATCATCTCAAAATATTCATCAATCTGTCCTCCCCTCCTGGGACAAAATGTCAATGTCAAACCTGTGGGGTCAAACTTGGCCACATAAATGGCCAAAACCTGAAACATGGACCACGTCCACAGCTAAATGGACAAATATTTCTCTGCTGCAGATGAAAGAAAAATACATTTACTCCAAAATACATCAACTCAGCCAAAGTTATGCAAAGAAAAACTGTTCAGGCTCCTAGCAGGGTTAAATATAATCACAGAAACTGCTGGTTTCTCTCCATCAGAGCCTCCTGTTCTGACGAGGTCATGTTCCCAACGAGTCAATTAAGGCCTGATGGGTTAACAAGTTAACGAGTTCAGAGGCGTGGATGGGCTGGCCTCGCTGATGGCACGGTCTCCTGCAAGCAGCATATTTTTACGGATCGGCTCTTAAGTGCAGCCTTCAATATTTGCCATGTTGTTAAAATGCAAACAGCCTGTTGACTCAGAGCAGAAGCTGCTGAATATTTAAGAGGTGGAAAATAAAGAGTGAGAGCTGTTTACTGCCTGAGGAAAGCCAGAAACATTAAAGCTGAGCTGTGGGCCGACGCTCAGTTCATCACACCGAACCAAGACGGCAAATAAACACGACGCCGGCTTTGCTCTGATGATTCACAGGTGAACTGCGTTCCTGCAGGTGAACATGGATTATTATGATCTGCATCCCATCCGGCAGCTGGGAAGGGGAATGTGGAGCCTGTTTACCCCAAACAGAAAAACATTTGTTCTGTTTTGTTTCTTTTTGATTTCTTCATCTGTTGCCTTTCTTTAAGTACATTTATAGATTCTATGCTAACGAGTTATATTTTCAAAATGTATTCTATATTCATTCACCTCCAGCATTCCCAGCTCCAGCTGAATAATTCTGGGTTGAGCCCAAATCCAAACAGATCCAGAACCTTTAACTTTTCTCCACCTGCAGTGGGTTCAGAAAGGGATTTCAACCATTTTGCTTTATTTCCTCAGATGAGACTAAAGCTAAAGCCTGATTGGCTGAGAGAAAAATGAAAACAAATCAGGAACAAAAAGAAAAAGACAAAAAAAAAATAATAAAAAGGTAAAAATATCTGAAAAGGTTTTAATGAGAGGGCTCATTGCTGCAGGGTCTCTACGCGTTCTCGTCGTGCAGGTTTCAAAACATCATCGTGTTTTATGTGTTAGGATCAACATTCTCTGCATAGAGGTGAGGTCCCTGAATGCACCACGGCCCTGAATGCACTATAGCCTTCTCCTCATCTCTGTAGAGGAACAGACGAGGAAAACTCCTCTTTCCTGTGGACCCCCCCAATGCTCTGCAGGAAAGTGACAGCCCGTCTAATTGGGATTAATCCACCAGCAGCTCCTGTTGAGTGGCGGCGCTGTGATCAGAGGAGAGATGGCATTGACCCAAAGAGAGAGGTGGATCTCGCCCCGAGGAGAACATCATTATTCCCAGTTCCACCACAGAGGAAGACCCAGCCGCCTCTCTGGGACTCCTGGGTCAAGAACAAAAAGCCAGACAGGGGGAAAGGATCTGAACTAATCAAAAAAGAAAGAAAAAGAGCAGCACTTGACAGTTTTCTCTCCTCCAAACAGAACCAGAATAAAGAAGCAGCAGCGGCACTGCTACTTTATTCTTTTTCATTCTGATTCCTGCAGCCATCGCTTTGAATTACAGAACAAATCTTTCTGCTGAGAGTTGGAGTTAAAGCAGGAAAAAATCAAAAATTCATCTGAGGGACTTTGAGGAGCAAACAGCAGCAGCAGCAGCAGGAGGAGGAGAAGGAGGAGGAGGAGGAAGGCTTCGTTCTGGAACCAACATTTGCAGAAACTTCCAGCACCTAAAGCAATCACAGAAAAAAAAATCAACCCCAAACCCAGATCCAGTCCCAGCTCTAGATCGAGATCCAAACCCAGGCCCAGGCCCAGATCCAGACTCAGATCCAGACTGAAATCCAGTTCCAAACCAAAACCAGAACCCAAACCCAGATTCAGACTCAATCCAGATTCAGGCCCAAACCCAGATCCAGAGCATGTTCAAGGGCGGGAAACAACCAGAGCATCTGAGGAGCAAAAATCCCAGCTCTGGGAATCAAACATTTTCCACTTTCTGACACCATCTAACCCCAGACCCAAACCATGGAACCTGAAATAAAACTGGTGTCAGTTTGCTGCTGTGGACCTTGAGTGGCTGTTGAGAGATGTCCAGTTTATCCTGCTAGGTACCACAGACACCAACTCTGACTGCCTTCTATCAACAGACGGGCCTCCGGGTCAGAATCTCATGATGCCTCCAATGTAGCGAACAGTCATCACTTCCACCAACATGTGTTGAAGCAGATTATTCTGTTGCTGGTTGTTTTAGGACATAACCAACAGGATGGTGTCACAACGCAGCAGCCTGGTTCTGGTATTCTGTAAGGATCTTTATCGCTGCTCTCTGTCAGATTCAGGGTGTTCTGAACAGTTTGGTGGTTCTGTTTCTGGACCATCGCAGCAGCAAGTGTTCATCAGTGTTTCTCCCCACGATCATCTCCGAAACAATCCCATCAACCTGCATCCTGCACGCCTCCATGTGAGGAGCGCTTCTTTAATCCCATCAGGTCGTCCCTGAGGAGGGAGGGGTCAATGCACAGACGCCACCGCTGCAGAGCGTAACAATCAGGCGCTGCTGCTTGCAGCCAGAACATCATTAACAGGAAGTGTTGGAGCGCCGGCAGTGCTGTGCTTCTCGACGCCGCAACGAGGCCCGGATTAATCCCACAGGAGGAGTTATTATCCCAGTGCTGAATGTCTACGGCGCTCCAACCTTCGCTTCTCCTAATCCATTACAATCAGAACGCTGCTGATTGATTCCAACGTGTGCTGCAGCAGAACCGGCGCTCCATCAGAACCACTGGCGTCAGAGGCTGTTTGAAGTGAGTTTTCTGACGGCAGCAGGTCATGTTGGGAAGCTCTGCAGGACGTGAGACGAATGATTTAAACAAAAACACACATTCCCAAACAGGCTAACAGAAATATGAAGCAGAGACCCGCTGAGCTGCAGCTCCTCCAACTTCTCTCTTTAGAAAACCATCAAACTGGGATCATTACCAGGAAGCAGGAATCAGAGACGGCAAATTATCTCAAACACAATTATTCCTCATTTACAAATTAAAACTAAACTCATTTAAGTGAATAGTTTTGCTCATCAGATCATTCAGGGGTTTTTTAATGCCTCTTCTCTCTTCAGGAAGAAGAAATAACTCAGCAAAATGTCTGGAAAAGTTCCTCTAATTGCTGCAACATCCATAAATAAATCCCTTGGAAAGGCGGAGACGGAGCTCCACTGCACCACTGTGGCTGATCCATGAAGAGTCCGTCTGGATTTAATGAAGAAATTAAGGACAGTTAATGTGGAAAGTAGCAGGTTTTGGTTCATTCAGGGGCCATGAGGGGGCTAGGAGAGTCCTGATCAGGAAAAAGGTACATTAGAGAGGAAACGGAGGAAGAAACGGCGGCCAGCATGGTGCCAATTAGCACGGAGCTCGCCAACACTCGGCCTCCTGCAGCCTCTGATTAACGCACACGCTCTCCGTGTAAATCATCTCCTGCTACAATACATATCCAAGCATCTGTATGTAAATGTTTAATTAACCCGAGGCTGAATCGCTGCGCCGCTCCGGAGAGGAGCTTATTTATCTGATGATCGCGGCCATAACGGCGGCCAAACGCCGCCGAAATGAGGCTCGAGGACGAGGCGGCCGATTCATCAGAGATGGTGGCTCGTTTCCTTAAAGAGCTGTTTGTTCTCAGAGGCGGAGTCAGTTGTTTCCTCTAGAGGAGTTCAAAAGTTCTGCAGCAAACACATCGTTTAGAGAACAGGCGAGGAACCGAGAACATCCATCACAAGGAAAAATAAACAGCCAGACTGGATCCCACCAGTTCTTTTCCTTACAGAGGAGGCAGGCTTGACCCTCCAGGGCCTCCGTACCCAGGTCAGGATGAAACCTGCTGAGTGACAGAAGGATTCGTTTGTAGACAGAATAATCATTCTGAAACAGAAACTCTGATTTCCAGATCTGATCCCATGTCAGAAGGAACGGATCTTTCTCTCCGAGTCGGACTCTCTGAGTTCTGTTCTACAGAACCAAACATTTTCTCTTAGATTTTATTTAACCTTCATGAGGAAATCTCAGTCGCTGCTTTAGTTTCATGTCAGACTGAATTTTTCCAAACTCATTGGAGAAAACGTCACAGAACAAAGCAGCAGTTTGCCTCTTCTTCAGCACTGTCTGGATCTCTGGACCTTCTCGTGTTAGATCACCTTCTGAACCACCTAGTTTCTGGGCGTCCGAGCCTTAAAAATCTGCACCTTCTAGTTTCTGATCATGCTGGTCCTGCCTTAACTTCTCCAGGCCGACTTTATTCCCCTACCACCCTGGCCTGTGGCACACAGAGCCTGAGAAGCTGCTGGAGTTAATTTATGGAGCTAAATAGATAGTTAATGCAGCATGTTATGGTGCTTTAGCTTTTACTGCATGGACTAATTGCTTCTTTGTCCTCAGTTTTGTTTTCGGAGCAGCCGGTCAGCAGGTTCCAGAAGTCCGGTTTCATCTCAGCGTTTCTCTGGTTTCTGTCAACGGAGACTCTGAGCATCCGAGCTCAAACCTCTTTATATCCCACCGTTTGGTCATTTCTTTACACGTTTAAACTGATTAAATGTAGCTTTTATCTTCTTCAGATGTTAAACCTAAATCTGAAGGTTTATTTCATTTTCACCTGAGAATAAAAACCGTTTTTCTTCTGATGAAGCAGCTCACCAAGGGATTCTCTGATTGGTCAGCTTGACCACCTAAGCAGGTAACATCATGTTTAAATGAACTGTTCATTTGGAAAAGATGAATGAAATGATTTCTGTTAAAAGCTTTATAATTACGGCTCCAGCACATTTAGAGAAGAGAAAACATGATCTGTTTCCCGATGGATTTTAAACTTCCAGCACCTTTAATTGACTCGGGATAAATGTTTGACTGGTTCTGAAGCTTTTAGCTCACAGATGTTCGTGTTCATAAATATGTGACGTTGGTACTTCAGAGGCTTGTTCAGAAACGGACTGGAACCGGCCTGCCGTCACCGTGAGTCTCTGTCTGCTTTAATTAAGATTAATTATGGCGCTGAAGGCCGCCGCTGCCGTTTCAGTCGGATGGTTGAAAATAAATTGCGTCACAAAGGAAACGTCAGCTGGACCCAAAGAGTCTGACCTGAAACCATCACTGTTTTGACAGTTTATTCAGAACTAACTGCATGATGGGAATGAAAACATTAACATATAGCTAACACTGGCTTTACATCAACACCAGGCACCACTTTATTCAGAGGATATTTTCAGTCAAATTTGTGAAACTGTAGAATAAAAACACGGGTTTTAATGGAACACGAGGCTTCAGTTTAATTGGACAAAACTTCATTATTTTAATAAAATAAATAAAAGCATACTTTATTTGTGGCCTCCCTGTTCATCAGTCAGCATTAAATCCCCCCTACATTATATCTATTATATATTTCAATCATTTATGAAAACTGCTAAATTTATCCTGTTTCTAATTAATTTTGGGTCCTTTATTATTTCCCAGCTGTAGCAGAAAATATTTCCTCTGTAATAATAAAAGCTCAATCATTTCTGCTCATTAATGATGTTAAATATCTCTGCATTCTTTCCAGCCTGAAATGTCTTACTTTTTATTTGTGCTAAAAATCTCTTTCCTGGAGTTTCTCGTCCCGCTGGAGGAAAACCTCCATCCTTGATTCCCGGGGGGATGAACGGGGCGGCGGTGGAACATTTCCCAGGAGTCCGTCTCTCTGTCACGGATGGGGGGGGGGTCTCTGAAAGCATCGTCCCATCTTAATCTGTTCTGCATGCTAAGCAGAACCCCCCTCCAGCATCACATTGTTATAAATGCTGTTTATGGTCCTGCTATGACAACTGTGAAGGGCACGGAGAAGGATTTATCCCAGGATTATCTCCTCCACCAATGAATGGACAGGATGGGCTTGTAAATGACCCTGCAGGGTAATAAAAGGAGGCGCAGCTCCGCCGGGACAATGGAGAAGGAGGAGAAGGAGCAGTTATTAATATTAATAATAATATCACAGGCTGAGTTTAAGTCGGCTGTGTTTGTTTTGCCGTTGACGTCTGATTTTATTTATTTGAACAGAAGAAGAAGAGCCGTTTGTTTGTGGGTGTGAAGGTCTCATCAGGCCTGAATTCATCCTGAAATAAATCAACTTCACAACTTTGGAGAAATGATCAGAAGATAAACTCCTGAGACGTTACGTTTAAATTAGACAGGAAGGTCATCGCTGAGGGTCACATATTTAACAAAAAAAATCTGCTGACCCCTCCCTCCTCAGTGAATTAAATCACAGCTGTAAAACCTGAGTAAAACTAAGGAACCATTTAGAGATCCTCTAGAACTACACTGAAAAAAAGTTCAACTATACATTAAAGACCTGCAATAAAATCAGTTAAATAGATGTGAAATGGACCAACCAAAGTCCTCTGCTCTGGTGGGCTTTTAGTTGGTGAGCAGAAACAGGCTACTAAACTGTACAGTATGAATAAATGTTGTTGTTGAGGAAGACCCAACAACCAACAGGAAGTAGGCAAAATCACCACGAGGTGAATTGTAATTAAAGAACCAGAAAAATACAAGTAAATATTCTGCAGACACAGAACAAACCTGGTGAGGAACAACCTGGAGCAGGTAAGGTGGATCTGACAAAGACTGGAGTCTGTGTAGAGAGGAGGGTGATCAGTGAAACCACCCACAGGTGAGTGTGGAGGAGCACGATGTGAGGCTGTGCAGCAGGATGCTAGAAACAACAGAACATGGAGAAAAATCACTGAACAAGACCAGAACATGCAGCAAAACAGCCATGAGTAAAACATGCAAAATAAACCTCAAAACACCAAAGTCCTTTAGATAAAAACAGAACTGAAGTAGAGAAAATGGAAATAAAAACTAATTTAATAAAAAAATAATTTAAATGAAAGCAGAATCATGTTATTTTAGTTGAAAATTAAGGAAATCACAAATTCCGTTGTCCTTAAAACAAAGACCAACTGATCTTCAGGAGCTCTGCATCAACTCTGTGGTTTTATTTCCACATCACCATGAGGAGGACTCACCTGTTCATAAATGAAATAAAAACACAAGATTTGCTCCTCCCAGATCAGACTCACCTGAGAGCAGAAACACCTAAGCTGGGTTTGGACCTAACTCATCTTTATGTTGTTTAAAAACCCACCAGTTAGGTGGCGCTGATGTGTTCCAGATCAGAGATGGCCCAAATCATTCTGCCTCACTTTCCGATACCTGGTCCAAGTTCTGACCAGTTAGTCGGGAAATAGGGATTTCTGATGATAAGTGGGCAGGAATTCAGTATTCATGAACTAATAAGTAAAGTAATAATTAATGTCATTGTGACGACCCGGAGTTTCTGATGTTTCGATGTAGAAAACCTGAGTTTAACCTCTCTGTGACCCGGAACCAGAACAGTCAGTCTGAACTTTGGTTTAACATGATGTCATCTTCATCATTGTTGTCTTCATCATCATTATCCACACTAAGAATTGAAGAATCTGGATGTTTCAGAGAGGCCTTCAGTCCATTTTTATCAGGCCAAATATTTTCTGTCGGTTCCTCACCTTGTAAGGAACCCAAAACCAGCGGGAGAAACCGAGGCATGGAGATGTTTCAGGGTCCAGCATGTGAAGTGTGTCGGGAATGAATCCTTAATGCTTTACTCTGGTTCCTGGGGGGAAGGAAGGAAACACACTCAGAGATCCTGCTCTGTTCATTATTTCACCTGCATTGAAAATAAACTGAACGTCCAGGATTCAACCCAGGGAATCTTGGATCAGAACATGTGGTGTCCAACATGTTCTTTGTCTTGCACTGAACCTCCAGTGAGCTTACAGGTATTCCTCAATACGTACAACAACATACATTTTAGGCGTACTTGTGCTATTTTAAATGTTACATGGCTCCTATGTGGTAACTTAAAGCTATTATTGTTCTGTTCTTCACACTTTTATTTTTTAGATAGCCCTTTGGTCAGCTGCCATGTTGTTAAAGTGATTTAGAAATAAAATGATATTCTCCAATAAAACTGGGTTATCAGAGCTAAAACCGAGCAAAGCTTCATTAATGTCTGAAATGAAATGATTCTTCTTCAGCTTCTACAAACACTCACATGTAAATAATTAACTTTAATAACTCGTCTTATAACAGTTTATTAAAATTAGACAAACAATAAGATGAAGTTTAATGAGTCCCAAAATGTCCATAAATCTGTTTGATGCAGAGATCCTGCTGAGAAGCACTGTGTCTGTTTCCTTCAGTAATTCTGTCACATGACAGGTTAGATCCCAACAGAACCCAGATACACCATGAGAACTTGGAACCAACCCTTAGACCTGCTGAAATTTACCAAGAAATGATTTGAATGGAAACTGTAAAAACAACAACGTGTTTTAAGGCAGAACCGAATCTGTGAAATATTTCAGCCTCTGTCAGGAGGCGGTTCTGCACCGTTTATCTGCCTGCATCCTGCAGGTTCTGCAGAGAGAAACTAAAACTGGGTCAGGAAGACACTCAACTGTCTGCTGCCAAATTTCCAACTTTATAATGAGCCAAGAAAACAGTCTTGTGTTTGACTTGGGATCCCGAACATATGGAGGCTGGGAGGCAAAGCCCTGTAGAACCCCAATACCATCATCCCCCGGTCCCCCGGGGCCACAGGGGGCCCTCAGGGTGTCAGTTTTTAGAGCTGTGCCACTACAAAGACAGCAGGCCCACATTCACACAAGAGCTGCTCTGTTAAACTGGGTTCAGAACCATACATGTAAACACAGAAACTGCCAACAGTGAGAAGCCGCCCGACTGCAGAAATCCGAAACAAATCTTCAGCCTGAAATGGCAAGTCAATTTACACCTGACAGAGTTTACCATGTTTCTGGAGATCTTCTGCTGTAGGAGCCTCAGACCTCCTATAACCATCAGGAAACCAGCCTGAACCAGAAGAAAAACCTCCTGAAACCAGCAGGAAACTAGCCTGAACCAGAAGAAAAACCTCCTGAAACCAGCAGGAAACTAGCCTGAACCAGAAGAAAAACCTCCTGAAACCATCAGGAAGCCAGCCTGAACCAGAAGAAAAACCTCCTGAAACCAGCAGGAAACCAGCCTGAACCAGAAAAAAAAACCTCCTGAAACCATCAGGAAACCAGCCTGAACCAGAAGAAAAACCTCCTGAAACCAGCAGGAAACCAGCCTGAACCAGAAGAAAAACCTCCTGAAACCAGCAGGAAAACCAGCCTGAACCAGAAGAAAAACCTCCTGAAACCATCAGGAAGCCAGCCTGAACCAGAAGAAAAACCTCCTGAAACCAGCAGGAAACCAGCCTGAACCAGAAGAAAAACCTCCTGAAACCAGCAGGAAACCAGCCTGAACCAGAAGAAAAACCTCCTGAAACCATCAGGAAACCAGCCTGAACCAGAAGAAAAACCTCCTGAAACCAGCAGGAAACCAGCCTGAACCAGAAGAAAAACCTCCTGAAACCATCAGGAAACCAGCCTGAACCAGAAGAAAAACCTCCTGAAACCATCAGGAAGCCAGCCTGAACCAGAAGAAAAACCTCCTGAAACCATCAGGAAGCCAGCCTGAACCAGAAGAAAAAACCTCCTGAAACCAGCAGGAAACCAGCCTGAACCAGAAGAAAAACCTCCTGAAACCAGCAGGAAACCAGCCTGAACCAGAAGAAAAACCTCCTGAAAACCATCAGGAAACCAGCCGAAACCAGAAGAAAAACCTCCTGAAACCATCAGGAAAACCAGCCTGAACCAGAAGAAAAAACCTCCTGAAACCATCAGGAAACCAGTCTGAACCAGAAGAAAAACCTCCTGAAACCATCAGGAAACCAGCCTGAACCAGAAGAAAAACCTCCTGAAACCAGCAGGAAACCAGCCTGAACCAGAAGAAAAACCTCCTGAAACCAGCAGAGAAAACCTTCAAATATCAAAAGAAGGCATTTACAATGAAAAACCAGAAACCTGCTGAAATAATCCCCTTCAGAGCCGAAGCCAACCAGGACCATGTTCATTAGAAACGAAGAGGTTCTGCAGGAGAACCAAACATGCAACAGTGCATCATCTCTAGAACCCTTGAAGCGCCACTTCATCCAGAGAACCTCACAAAAGACCTGGAACCTTCTGGAGACATCTAAAGTTAACATAAATCCTACACCAGAACCTCTTTAAACTATCACATCAGGAGGGGTCTCTAGAACTGGTCCTAAGTGTCCATGCAGTGTTGGGCACAGAACCAGCAGAAAGAGCTCCAGCAGGACTAAAGTCTGGGAAGGTTGAAGCTTTAAACAAACCTGGAGGTCTGAAAGGTGATTCAGGTCCACTTTGTTCTGCGGGTTTTTTACAGAAATTTCAGTAAAAAGCTAATGTTTCATGTAAAATCAGAAGAGTCGGACCCAGAAGATTAAACTGACGTAAACCATAACAAAGCAGCCAGAACCCCCCAGAGACCGCAGCTTAATCCCCGCTAACGCTTAAACCCGCCATTAAATATTTAATGAGCACAAAGCAGCCGTGTAACGTGATCAAACAGAGACGTCCCTCATATTTACAGAAGACGAGGGGGAGTCTGATGGAGGCCCGGAAGAGCTAGAATAAAAAAGTCCATTTCTCAGATAAATTACTGAAAGTCTGGTTTCATCTCCACTGATGGACATTCATCTGAGGAAGGTCTGAGGGACAGTAGAGTTTATTTCTGCTGGAAGATAAAATGTATTCTCTCTCACTGAATGAACCCAGTAACTGAGACTGGGAGCTAATAAAACTGGAGGTTCTGATTGCTATGTTCTGATAGATGGTTTACCTCCCGCCTTCCAGATTGGTTCTGGTTCATTTGGTTCCATTTCCATCTTTGGTTCTGTTTTTTTTTTTTTGGTTTAGTCTGAGGAGCCCAGGGAAGAAGATTAAAGGTGATAGACAACAGAAGAAGCAGGCGAGGGAATGGACCTGACTGGATCTTAAACAACCGGGAAGGTGGATGCGTGACGTCAGAACCAGGTGTGACCCATCAGTGGAAAGTACTACAGCTGGGGAAGAACCTGAACAGGGAAGCTGAGGGCAAGGGATTAATGAGCAAACAAAACAGACCACAGAAGGATCGAACAGAACCTAAACCCAAAGACCAATGCTAAGAACCAGAACACAGAACAGAACAGAAGAAACCAAGAAACATAACACCAAGGAATGAACTGAATAAGAAACACTATTATATAAAAATATAAAAAACCCAAAGAAACACGGCTCGGTTCTAAACTAGCAGAATAGGATGATCCAGTTAAAGGAGTGCTTTTCACAGGAGTCTAAATAAACAGTTCTTCACCGCATCACGTTCTGACCATCTCATGAGCGGTTTCTGTGGAATCAAAGATTATTTTAGCTCAGTCCAATGCTCTGATGATAACCTTCTCATCAGTCTGGATGAGGAAAGTGAAAAATGTGCAAAGAACCAGATTTCTGAGGGTCCATAATGGTTAATTAGACTGTAAAAGCAGAACTAATAAGTTCCTGGCTAACGAGCAACAGTGCAAATTGGATCTATGTTCAAAGGAAGTAACTCTTTCTGCAGTGCTGATTCTCAGATCACTAGTTCACAAGCTTTAGTTCTTCCTGGTCCCAATTAAAGCCAGAACCAGGACATTCCCTCACAGAGGCATGGCTACGACCCAGGAGCATTTTGATCAGGTTGATAACATCCAAATTTAACTGAATATGACTGAACATTATAAAACTGAGCTCTCTGTGGACGTCTTTTTGGAAGAAGGAACTCAGATGGATCATAAACCTGAAGGTGTTTCTGCAACTCTGGACATCTTGCTGGGACCCAAACAGGGTCAGCTGGACCAGAAATAGACCTGCTATGGACCCAGTTTAGACATTACAAGAATCACTGATGAACTCATTAATCTGGCCCTGCTACAGGTAAGTCCAAAACTATTCATACCCCTAGCAGATTAAGATTTAAAATTATTTTAATTCAATCAGGAATCACATAAAACATTATTAAAGGAGCTTTCATTAAATACATAATATTTAACTTTTTAAATTTACAGTTTATTAAAATATGTCAAATTATTAGCGACCTCGTTAATCAATGGAAAAAAATTATTACAGCAGTCAAACACTTCTTCTAACAGCTGAGCAGCTTTCTTCAGGTTTCTTCTGGTCTTTAGATGATTTATCTTTGGTGATGAACTCCAAGTGCTTGAGGTTGGAAGGTCTCCTTACCATCACCCTAATCTCCACAGATTATCTGTCAGACTCATCGGAACTCTGGCTGGGTCGCCCCAAAACATTATTACCACTTTCAGTCAGAAGAAACATGTCGGTCAGATTAAAATATTACTTCTCAGGGGTATAAATACTTTTGGTCCATTCTGTGATATCAGGTGATCAGAGGCTGATGCTCCTCAATAAGATCCAGACCAACCAGATGCTCCTTTTTTATTCATATCTCCATATTCTTCCTGCTGAGCTTCACTTCTGTGTGGATCTGGTCAGAGGATGTTTGAAGCTGCGGTCCTGCACCTTTAGGACTAATGTCTTCTCTGCATCTTCAGAAGACGTATTTTCTGTGTTAAATTGTTGCACAAACAGACCAGCTGCTCTGAGAAACCCTTTATTCACAGATTGATATTTCATTTCCATTTGACTCCAGGTTTCTCCTTAAATCCAAGCTTCCTGACTGATGGAGGAGAAAATAAATGCTTCTGGCTGCTTCTCGATCTTCTTAAAAGTCAAACAGCCAGAAAAAGGCAGCAGGAACTCTGACCTTCATGATGTAACCGAGCAGGAAAAGCCAATGATGTGTACAAGGCCCCGCTTGGCCTCCCTGATTATGATAAAATATGTCTGAGCATCACCAAAAGATAACGGCACGTCTCCATGTGACAGATATGGGCTCCATATTTTAATAACAGCCCAATTTCTGCAACACTAAAGTGTTTTACTGCGGGTAATAAAACATGAAGTCCCTGACACCTGAAGCCTGTTTCCCAACACGGCGCTGCAGAAGATCCACGGGAAAAATCTCAAACAGGAAAAATTTAAAAGAATTTCCCTCAAAGGCAAAAACTGGATATAGATTAGAGCAGTCAGTAAACCCAGCTCTGTTTGGAGCTCTATGTCTCATCCATCAGAACCATCAGAACCATCATTCAGAGCATTATTGGATCACAGGAAGGACTTGGACTTTACCTGACCCAGTTATTTTGATCCCTTTTACAGCTTTTCCACAATCACAGTTTAAGTTGGAAGATTTTTTCTGAATATCCCAGAGAACATTTAACTTAGTGTGATGATGGTTCTGACCCGGTGAAACATTCAGAACCTCCTTTCATGTTGTTGGTCCATGTGTGACACCTAAAGTTTCTGATCCCACCTTAAGGCTGCGGGTTTTACCTCCTCTTGCAACTCAGAAAAGGAGGGAATCGCCATAGTAACTGGTGACACAGCAGGCCTCATTTTGATCTGCTTTGTAGATTGTCCCACGTTCCTAACAGAAGAAAGCTGATGTTTGCTGGATTTCTGAGCGTCAGCAGCTTTTATAATGGTCCTCTGCTGCAGACATCTCTCTGCTCCACTATTCTTCATTAACCCAGTTTAATTTCAGTCCTTCTGTGCTTTCCTTTTCCTCTTACTTGATCTATCGGCACTGCAGCATCAATAGCAAGATTTCTCTCTCGGATAGTTTTAGTATTAGATTTTTTTATGGGTGTCTGGTCCTGATTACAACTCGTCACTAATCTGAACCGCGGGTGGCGTCTGGAAACAGATCCCAGTTTCACCCGGACACCCCAACAGGGAAACCTTATTGTCTAACAGCCCTCGACAGCTTTTACATGCATGCTTGAAATTTATTTGGAAGTCCTCGAGGGTGAAAAGCTGTGTCTGCAGAGTGTCTCAGCTCTAGAAAAGCCAAGAAGAAGAATTAGGCCGACTGGGAGGACGGGGAGCGTGTGTGGTCCCTTCAGTCGCCAGGCGATGTGGAGGGAAGCTGTCAGCTGGCTGAATCCTGGAAGAGGAGGAGGAGGAGGAGGAGGAATCATTCTTCTGCTCTGAAACCCTCCCTGAGCGTCGGGGGCAGCCGTGAAATAAAAGCTGCTGCGAGGAGGCTGAATGAAAGAAAAAGACGGCTCCGGTAGTTTATTTTGTCCAGACAAAGCCGGAGTCTCACTTGTTGGAGAAAGTGATTGAACGGAGCTTTGTGTTGGGCTGAATGGTAGTGAGCAAATACGGCTGGAAGTGAACTGTTAGTTTAACAGGTTTAAACTAAGAGGAGGAAGAAAAGCCTCCCTGCATCCCAACAGTTAATATTTACACACTTCATCTTTCCTCTGCGTTTCCGCTTTAAATCTGGGGAAATAAAACATTTAAATGCAGTTCAGAAAGACTTTTCGGTTTCAGACCTTCTGATTTTTCACTTTAATGACATTTAAAACAACCTCTGAGATGTAAAAAGATTGTTTCATTAATTTAATCCCAGGTTTACCTGCTAAAGGAGAAACCAGTTAGTTAAAATGAAGAATTTACCTGAAGAGGCACAATGAAAGCAAAGCTTTTCAGTTTAACATAATGAAATCAGCTCACATACACAGATCCGCCTGCTTAGGTTCACAGATTAGTTCCTATTAATAAAGACGATTACCGCGTCAGCAGGAATGGTTCCTGATCCCTGGACAAAACCAACCATTCAGGTGAGCTTTCCAGTCACTGACATCATCATCATTAATCGGTTTAAATGAGCAACATCAAAGAAATCAAACTGAACGATGATTTCTGGAACTCTTCTGAATAAAATCTTATTTGCATGTAAACATCTAAAGAACCAACGATTAATTATAAAACAAGCATGAGCTAACCAAGTTCTGATCAGTTAATTAATGACTAATTATTGGTTAGTTAGATGATGATTTAGTTACTTTAGTGAATGAGTATCAGTTAGTAGAATCGGCACATAACTCGTTAGTTAAGACTAGTTATTGTTTATTTATGTGGAGTTAACAGCCAATTAATAATTAGATATTGCTTAATTAATAATAAGATGCTACTAAGCTATTTTCAGTTAATTATTAGTTAAGGTTATAGTAATAGAATTTAATATGAATCAATGTATAAGTAATTAAATGTAATGAGTCTATCATTAGATATTGATGATGTTCTCATGTTGATTTATTTGTGATTTTTTTAAATTTATGTTCTACACGGTGTTGCTGTATATAGTTCATTCCTTTGTGTTTATTAGTGCCACAAAGGTCTTGCCATATTAATTCATTCCTTTAGGTTTAGTTTCTTATTTATTTCTTGTGTTCTGTTTTCTGTGTTTCTAGTTTATTCTCTTAGGTCGGGGTTAGTCGTTTCCTCTTGTTTAGTTGGTTGTTTGTGTCTTTGCTCAGCTCTCTCTGTGTTAATTAGTCTCCCTACCTCAGCTTCAGTTCAGTTTATTTCAGTTCAGTTTATTTTTATAGAGCCAATTCACAACACATGTTGTCTCAAGGCACTTCACAAAAGTCAGGTACATACATTCCAATTAATCCTAATCATTGAACAGTGCAGTGAGATTCAGTTATTTATTCAAGTTGGATAAAAAGTTTTTCTATCTAAGGAAACCCAGCAGATTGCATCCAGTCAGTGACTTGCAGCATTCACTCCTCCTGGATGAGCATGTAGAGACAGTGGACAATCACTGGCGTTGACTTTGCAGCAATCCCTCATACTGAGCATGCATGTAGCGACAGTGGAGAGGAAAAACTCCCCTTTAACAGGAAGAAACCTCCAGCAGAACCAGAACCAGGCTCAGTATGAGCTTCCCTGCTTTCCTGCTTTTATTCTGCCACAGCTGTCCCACATCTCCTGTGATTAGCTCTTCTGGTTCATTTGTCATTTTCCACCCCCTTGCAACAGTATTTGAGCTCCTGCTTTCACGGTTCATTGCTGTATTCTCCCATTACTCTGTCTGTGACCCACGTCCTGTTTGCCCTGCTCTAAGCCTGTCAGGTTTCTGTTTTAATATTAAACCCTTCACCATGCTCATCACAAGCCCAACTTAAACCTCCACTACATGACAGGTTTGGGATTAGATTCCAATGATTATTTAACCAATAAATAGTTGGTTAATAATTAGGTGCCTTAGTTTATTATTAGTTAATCATTAGTTATTTGTTGATTTTTTGGTAAGTAGTTCATGACTCAAAAATGATCAGTTAATGTTTTATTGATTAGCTTTAGCTTTAGTCAGTCACTACTAGTTAAACATTTATTTAAAGTAGTTTATCATTCATAATTAGTAAGAATGAGGTGCGTTTAATTAATCACTGTGTATTTATTTAACATTAGTTGATGGTAGCTGTTGCAAAGCAAGATCAACAAAAGGATCCCAAAAACCTTCACACATAAATGACACCATCAGAGTCAGGTCTTCCAGTCATATAAGCTCATGGCTATAAATTGCGCCTGGTTTGAAAAAACCCCAAAATAAACCAAAATAAAAGTAGTTATTTGGCCCTTGAAAGGCGCACTTCGAGGTCTTCTGGTCTACAGGCCATGCAAGGCCAGGCAGACTGACAAAAACAAACAATTTATTCAGCTCAACTCAAAAAGGGCAGCAGTACACAGTCGATCTGAAATTATAAAAATGTGAAATTCACATTAATAGCTATACACTTCAAGACACAATTCATTAAATGACCATTAAAACACAACTTACTATACCTGACATGTCACCACACCCACCTGCAGCTGAATGACCTTAAAATCCTGTGTGACCACACAGCAATATCCATTAACACATACATTAAAAACAAGTTTTTGGATTCTACTTGAGAAACCACACAACCATGATAGAAGACTGGTTTTAGAAGTTTTAGAGGAAACTTTATGTTTATTCTTCTTTCACTATTTTCTGTAAATCATGAGCCTCATGAGGACCTGAACCTTCCAACACCAAGAACCGAGAACCCACTGGCCAAGAAAGCTCCAACTTAATGTTCTTTTCCTGATGAACAGAACCGGGGCCACTGACCTGCAGAAGGTCTGCCACCTACAGGTCACTGAGGACAGAGCCACGCCCAACCTAAAAATGCTCTTCTGCACCTGACTAAATCAGATGCGAGCTTCTGGTGACATTTCTTTGTTCCTATTCTGGAAATTATCTGGAATAGAGGTGAAAGTACTGAGAAGAGACGAGGACTGCACAAAATGCAACAAAAACAATCATGCATTTATGTATTTCAGCATGATAACTAAAAACCAACACAGAATAAAATCAAATACAAACTGAACCAGAGCAACCCAGAAACTCCACAAACTCAAACCAGTCAGCAGAGGTGTAAAATGTTTGTAAAGCCCGAGACCCTATCAGGCAGCAGCGTCAACAGCCATCCAGAGCAGGTTAACGATGTTTAAAATGCTCTTGTTTCAATTATATCTTAAAAAGACTCATTAACAAACAACAAAGACACCATTTGGATGCAAATGCAGACAACTAAAGGAGTCTCCCGGGTGCATTAAGAGGAATCAGTTGTGCATTAGCACTTGAGAGGAACAAAAAAGGCTTGGTTGCCTCTGCTTCGCGCTGCCTTTCAGCCTGCAGGAGGAGAACCGGCCTCTCACTCCACTTGTCATGTCTTTGGGACCACATGAGGAAAATAAGCTGAATTAAGTCTAATCTTCTCCTTGTGCATGTGAATGGGAATGTGTGCGGCCTCGGATCTGCCCAATGAAAAGGCTGCAGGTGCAGGACGACGCCTCGTAAAGGAGGACAAAACCGGAGCTAGAAGGGGTCGGTTAGGTGCTGGGAGCAGAACGTTAGAAACTGCTTTACAGCCGGTTCTCCAGTCAGAACATTAAACCTCTGTTTCAGACTGTCTGCAGGTTCAACAAATACATTTACTCTGAGAACAATTAAAAAAACCCAGAAACTGCAGCAGATGTAACATTAACACGTTCAGTCAGTAAATGAACAAAACCAGAAAACTGTAGATAGATGGATGGATGGATGGGTGGGTAGATGGGTGGATGGATGTGTGGATGGATGGATGGATGGATGGGTGGGTGGGTGGATGGATGGGCGGATGGATGGATGGATGGATGGATGGATGGATGGATGGATGGATGGGTGGGTGGACGGATGGATGGACGGATGGATGGGGTGGGTGGGTGGACGGATGGGTGGATGGATGGATGGATGGATGGATGGACGGGGTGGGTGGGTGGACGGATGGATGGACGGATGGATGGCGTGGGTGGATGGATGGATGGGCGGATGGATGGATGGATGGCTGGATGGGTGGGTGGACAGATGGATGATGGATGGATGGATGGATGGATGGATGGGCGAATGGATGGATGGATGGATGGATGGATGGATGGGTGGGTGGACGGATGGATGGACGGATGGATGGGGTGGGTGGGTGGACGAATGGGTGGATGGATGGATGGATGGATGGACGGGGTGGGTGGGTGGACGGATGGATGGACGGATGGATGGTGTGGGTGGATGGATGGATGGGCGGATGGATGGATGGATGGATGGCTGGATGGGTGGGTGGACGGATGGATGATGGACGGATGGATGGACGGATGGATGACGTGGGTGGATGGATGGATGGGCGGATGGATGGATGGATGGATGGCTGGATGGGTGGGTGGACGGATGGATGATGGATGGATGGATGGATGGATGCATGGGCGGATGGATGGATGGACGCATGAGTGGGTGGACGGATGGATGGGGGGTGGGTGGGTGTATGGGTGGATGGATGGGTGGGTGGGTGGATGGGTGGATGGGTGGATGGATGGATGGATGGGCGGATGGATGGATGGATGGGTGGATGGATGGGTGGGGTGGGTGGGTGGACGGATGGGTGGACAGATGGATGGATGGATGGCTGGATGGACGGACGGATGGGTGGGTGGACGGATGGATGGACGGACGGATGGGTGGGTGGACGGATGGATGATGGATGGATGGATGGCTGGATGAGTGGGTGGACGGATGGATTGGGTGGATGGAAGGATGGACGGATGGATGGGTGGACGGATGGATGGATAGACGGATGGACGGATGGAAGGATGGAAGGATGGACGGATGGATGGGTGGACGGATGGATGGATGGACGGATGGATGGATGGATGGATGGATGGATGGATGGATGGATGGATGGATGGACGGATGGATGGATGGATGGATGGGTGGATGGATAGACGGATGGACGGATGGAAGGATGGAAGGATGGACGGATGGATGGGTGGACGGATGGATGGATGGACGGATGGATGGATGGATGGATGGATGGATGGATGGACGGATGGATGGGTGGACGGATGGATGGATGGACGGATGGATGGATGGATGGATGGATGGATGGATGGATGGATGGATGGATGGATGGATGGATGGATGGATGGATGGACGGATGGATGGATGGATGGACGGATGGATGGACGGATGGATGGGGTGGGTGGGTGGACGGATGGGTGGATGGATGGATGGATGGACGGGGTGGGTGGGTGGACAGATGGATGGGTGGATGGATGGATGGGTGGGTGGGTGGGTGGATGGATGGATGGATGGATGGGCGGATGGAAGGATGGAAGGATGGACGGATGGGTGCATGGATGGGTGGATGGATAGATGGAGATTTCAGCTGAAATGGTCATAAGGTGTTTCCATCGAAAGCTTTATTATTTTCATCATGTTTTAAAATGTAAATTTGTTGTAAAATCCTTCTGAAGAAAGTGAATCTGTTCTCTTTCATATTCTACAGCTTTAACACAAACTGTTTGTGTCCTGTCTACGTTTAAACTCTTGAACACCTCGGCAGGTTTTTCCCATGCTCCTCTGCAGGCTAGCAGAATCCTCCAGTACCTGAAAATTTGCCTTAATAATAAAAGACATTTGATTAAAAAGGGGAAAACTTGTTCGATTTAACAAACGTTAGAAGAAAAGCCTAAAACTAAACCAGTAAGATTTGTTCAAACTGCCTACAGAAGACAGGAAAAAAGACGACCAGTGTCATGGGTTGACAATCTGACAGAGAGAGGTATCCCAATCCTTGTGGTTTTTAGTATAACAATGACCATCAGTGGGACCCTTTGTGGGGTGCCTTGAAATCACATTGTTGAAAATAAGCGCCGTTTAACTAAATAATCTGAACTGAAACTATCTGTGTAGTTATGCCTGGTTCTGCTGGAGGTTTCTTCCTGTTAAAAGGGAGTTTTTCCTCTCCACTGTCGCTACATGCATGCTCAGTATGAGGGATTGCTGCAAAGTCAACGCCAGTGACTGTCCACTGTCTCTACATGCTCATCCAGGAGGAGTGAATGCTGCAAGTCACTGACTGGATGCAATCTGCTGGGTTTCCTTAGATAGAAAAACTTTTTATCCAATTTGAATAAATAACAGAATCTGACTGCACTGTTAATTGATTAAGATTAATTGGGATGTATGTACCTGAGTTTTGTGAAGTGCCTTGAGACGACATGTGTTGTGAATTGGCGCTATATAAATAAACTGAATAAAAGTGAATAAACTGAATGTGTTCAGTCACTCATACACCTGCCATCGTCGCACTCCTCAGTGTTTGTCCTCCCAGTTTTCTCCCATGTACCAAGGCTGTTAGTCCTTGCCTCAGCCATCCAGGGGTTCGGTTCCTGTCCTCAGAACCTTTGCTGCGTGTCCCCCCTCTCTCTGCCCACTACCTGTCTGAAATGAGGTTCCTGTGAGATCAGACTGTATGAACGTTATGAAACCATGAACCTTCTGGATCACAGAGGCTGTGGCTGTGACTGAAGCAGCAGCAGCAACATGACCTCCAACCTCCAGAGTCCTGAATCTGCTCCGTCTTCTTCTCATCTTCTTCTTTCATCTCAAACAGAACCTCCGTCTGTCTGGGCTCAGCCTTGTTTTGTGGCTCCCCTTCGGCGCCGTCAGGCACATCACCAAGAACACAATCTGTTGCGGTGCCGAGCGGCTGCCAGCGCCTGAATAAATCATCCGTCTCAGTTAGAGGTGAAGCTGCTTGGTTTCATGTGTGACCCAGAAACCACGGCTGTCCTCTGAGTGACAGCAGCGACGGTCCACCTGCAGCCCAAATCAGAACACTTTGTTCTTATATTAAACCTAATCATAGAACCAAGACAGGACCACCGTCCACTCTCTGTTTCATCTGTTCCTCAACAGGGTCTAAAGTTCTGTAGATCCATCTTTAATGAAGAACACTAAACAAAGACCACTGAGTGATTTTTAACAGAAAAAATAAAACCAAAATACAAAACTAAGTACACCAATCAATGCTTCCACCGGACTTCAGCAACCAGGAGCAGCTGACCAGATGCATTGATTCACAGATCACAGATCTTCAGGGTGAGCATCTCCAGAACAGCATGTTTGCTGCTCTGGAGCTTACAGCTGTGTGTTAACACAATCCCAGGAAGACATCAGCAAGGAACTGAGAGAAGCAGCTGCCCATCAACCTGGGAAGGGATATCAGGCCTGTTTTCAACGCTGGAAAAGAATCCAAGTGTTCATGGTGCTTCTCTGAGGTTTTACACATTTAAGCTTGAAATCTTTTTACCGTCGGCATGATGTTTGAGGAAGGAGACAAACAAACCTATGCTGAATGGTTTTATCTCAACACAAAGATGAAGCTTCTGAAGGACAGCTTGGAGTTTTCTACATGAAAGCAGCTGAGATGATGCATACAGTTGTCCTGAAATGGAAAACCTGCAGAGATTTCTGTGACCTTTGAAATCAGCATCACGTGACCTCTGATCTCGCCACAATATCATGTGACCCCTGAGATCTCCGCACCATCATATGACCTCTGACCTCTGTGCAATATCATGTGACCTCTGACCTCTCAGCAACATTATGTGATTCCTGACCTCTCCGCATCACCATGTGACCTCTGACCTCTCCGCAACATTATGTGACCTCTGAGATTTCCGCACCATCATGTGACCTCTGACCTCTCCGCAACATTATGTGACCTCTGAGATTTCCGCATCATCATGTGACCTCTGACCTCTCCGCAACATTATGTGACCTCTGAGATTTCCGCACCATCATGTGACCCCTGACTTCTCTGCAGTATCATGTGACCTCTGAGATCTCCACAGTATCATGTGACCTCTGACCTCTCCGCAACATTATGTGACCTCTGAGATCTCCCCACCATCATGTGACCTCTGACCTCTCCGCAACATTATGTGACCTCTGAGATCTTCGTACCATCATGTGACCTCTGACCTCTCCGCAACATTATGTGACCTCTGAGATCTCCCCACCATCATGTGACCTCTGACCTCTCCGCAACATTATGTGACCTCTGAGATCTTCGTACCATCATGTGACCTCTGACCTCTCCGCAACATTATGTGACCTCTGAGATCTCCACAGCATCATGTGACCCCAATAGCTCCCTCCCAATAGATTCTCCTGACAGATTCTGAGCAGAACCATGGTGTGCAGAGCAGGATGAACACCTCTATAACTATAGAGGTTCTATAACATTCAGGAGGGACAAGCAGTCCTGACTGGTTTTGATCCAGATTTTGTTCTAGAGGAGACATGCATCTCCTTTGCAGGTTCACTGTGGGGTTTATAGGTTTCTGGACCTTCTCTCCCAGCCATGCAGACCAACTCAGATGACTGATGGCTTCAGTGATTTGGCTTAAAGAAGGATTTCCCAGCAAGGATTCATCCCCTCAGGTCTTGTCGTGTTTCTCGTGTTGACACATGAAGCATGGTGTCAACACTTTCCTCAGATCCAGTTTGTTCAGGTTCTACTTGTTGCTAAGGAATGTTTCAGATGATAACAGACCGTCAACCTTAACGACCTCGCTGTCTTTTCGCCTGCAGCTTTTTTCTTATTATTTACGACCCGTTCAGGAATCTTATCTCCTCCTTGGCCCGTAAACGAACACCTACAGCAACACTTCAAAGCTGCCGACAGGCTGAGGTGGCAGAACTCCGACGCTCCACTCTGGGAATCCCAGCAGATGGAAGGGGAATAATCTTCAAGAGGGAGAAGACTCTGACTGAAGGTCCAGCAGCTGGAATGCTGGGTCACATCGGACCTCGGGGGCCTCCAGGGAAAAAAAGGCTTCATCATCAGGCAACAGAGGCCAACTGGACCCTGTTCCGTTTATTTTTACGGAAACAAAGATTTGGTCTGAAAAAGGTTCAGTTCATATCCAGGTCCAACCCATCGTTACAATAAAGTCCAGTCCGGTTTAGTCTTAAATATTACAGCATACAGTCTAAACCACCAAAAAATATATTTTATTTTAATAAAAAATTAGATTTTTTAAGATTTTCACTCATTCAACTAGAAACTAATAGCAAAATATTTACATGAAATGAAGAAATTATTCAGATTATTGTAGAAAAGAGTCTCACATGTAGTTCCTAAATGAATCATTTTCAGCTATGTTTTCTCAGCATCAACAAGAGACGCGTCATTCTTTTTTATTTAGCCCAGTTTAAGAAACGGTTCTGCACCCTCAAGATTCCACTGTACCCTTGCTAAATCTTTACTTATGTGTGTGTTGCTTACCCCTGCTGAGGTTTTTTGTACTATTTTTTGAAATATGATTTTTTTTCCTCCTATCTTACTTTACCTAAATGTGTGATTTCATTACTTTTCATAGATTTTCAGATTTCTCAGAAGTATTACCAGAAAAAGCCAAATATTATTAGCATTTAAAAATTTGACTACAGCTGTTTTTACACCAATGACCAGAGATTTTTAGATTTCTTAGAAGGATTCATAGATTTCTTAGAAGGACTGTATTACAACAATTTCAAACCAGTGACAGCCAAACATTATTAGTATTTAAAACATTTGGACCTACCAGTGACCCAGCTTCTCTACTTAGACTTCAGTGAGTGCCCAAGACTGTTATTATTTGAATGATGGGACCACAGCTGCCTCAAACCAGCGCCTCAAAGGTTAATAATTTTTT
>JAHHUM010000992.1:0-20428 GCA_036173005.1 Crenichthys baileyi
CCCCACCCCTTAATTTTAAGGGGGACAAAAACAGAATTTTTGGAATTGTCCGAAACTTTTGACTTTTTGAATGAGGGATTTACCTGAGTGGACACATTTAAAGCTTGGGAAATTCTTTTAAAACCTAATCCAGCTTCTCTACAACTTTATCCCTGACCTGCTCCAGGTTTGTAGTGTCTTCTTGACATTAAAAACCTTAAGACCTTTACAGGACAGCTGTATGTATATTGGGACTAAATTACACACAGCCAGGCTCTATTTACTAATGAGATCACTTCTGAAAGCAATTGATTGCACTGCATTTTACTTAGTTGTATCAGATTTTAGGGACTGAATACAAATGCATGCAACACTTTTCAGACATTTTGTTTTAAAATAGTAAAAACCATATATTAGTTTGTTTCCACTTTACATTGATGTCACATAGCATCTCTATGAAATACACTAAAGTTTGTTATTCCTTGCATGACAAAATGTAAAAAAGTTTGAAAGGTATACATATGTTTGCAAGGCACTATAGCTGTATTCTCACCTGTGTGTTCATTGTTCAGCACCATGGACAGAGACATCGCCATCCTAGATGCTGAAGCGTTCAAACAATAACCTGTGAGACTTAACATTTGTTCACATCCGGGATAGAAGAAGCAACCTATGCAGGACACATGTTTCAGAATAACAGCATTGCAGACCATACATGCTAGTAACCCAACTTTGTAGCCCTAATTCATGTTGTTGTCAGTCACAACTTCCTTGTCAAAGCCTCATTTATGGAATTTTAATAAGCAATCCTTCTACTCAGCAGTGTGGGAGGAGTGTAATGGAACCAGTTAAAATTGGCAGAACCACAAATCCGTCATGTCGACAGAAGCTGCTAGAAGAATCGAATATTTAACATATGCAAATATCTCCATTTAGACTTTAAAGCTCCCTAGGCAACACACTTGAGTTCTTTAGAGTGAGGCATTCTTCCTTTATGAAAAGGTATTTGTGTCATGGAAAAGCTGGCTGATTTTCACAAACATCTTCAGAGCCCATCACAGTTTTTATCTGATCGATGCTTTTGAAAGAGGCTGTACTCTATGACATGTCTTTGCAACAAGAAGATGCATATCTGTCGCTCTTGCGCAGGCCATCTGGATGCACCTTATCAGTGTCCGCCCCCGTGACGAGCTCTTCATAGGCCAGTTCATCAGCTGGAGGCAAAGGTACAGTGGCGCATCTCCGCCCTGAGAGGATGGATGGCTATTTAATCCCCATTGGGATGTGAAAGAAGCTCTTTGATTGGCCCAATCGCAGTCCAAGCGTGAATGAACACAGTCATTGTGAAGGTTAAGTGTGAATGACCTGCCTGTGAGTGAAGAAACACTTTAAAAACCGTCAGTATTTATAGGTGCTTACTGTGTCTTTAAATGATTTTTGGAGAGTAAATCTCTGCTGATTTAAAATAATCCACTAAGATGTTACTGAAGTAGGTTCATTCAGTGGTTATTTTGGCCACTTGTTTATGTTTATTTCCCTGCAGAATTCCAATTATATTGCAAATGCGTAAATAAACTCGTCGTCATTGCCTTCTTTGCTGAAGTGCTGCTGCGCTGTACTTCACATGATCTGTCAAATCCCCCTAACAAATACCAGCAAATGCATTTAACAGTGGAGAGGGTGCTTATATGAGCTAAAGGAAAAACGAAGTAATTACATGGAATCAAGTAGGTGGTGTGAACATTGACTTTGAACCTGTGTCGGGGTGCGTGGGTCGGCACACCAGCACTCTGAAGTGTGTGAATATCAAAGAGAATGGCGCTCATCATGGTACCATCTGGACCATTAGCATAATTATGGAGAAATGTGGGGTTTTCATATAAGTCAGCAGAGCCTTAGACAGCATCAAAGGAATTCTTATTGAGCTCAGAGAAAACAAATCTACAAAAGCCAAGAAAAGCAATACTTAAAAATCTACTTTCCTGATATTATTTCAAAATAACAACATATTTATGTCCATATGTTGTGGTAAAGAAGCTTGTTTGTGATAACATTTCATTCATGTTATCCTGACATACCAGGCCCACATGTTATGTTTTTTTCTGGGGACAAGTCATCTAGCAATAGTTATTCGTCCCTGTCTTGACTTGCTGTTACAGATCATCTTGAGGCAGACACCCTGTCTACTTTTAAGACTAAAGCTATTTCTTTTTTTGTGCAAGGTTTTAGGTAGAGTGGCATGATTTAATCTGAGCTTTCTTAGTAGTTATGGTGGTATAGACTTATGCTGCTGGACATTATGACCACTTTTCCTCACTCTGTTGTTTTTTCCTACTAATCTCAAATTGTGCACTCTCTGCAGTTTTTGCTGTGACTAACTTCATGTTCTGTGTTATTTTTCTCTCCATATACGGCACACCTGTCCCAGTGTTTCTGTCTCTAGCTATGGATAGGCATTTTGGCTGAGATATTGCTGTGAATATTTTAATTTTCTCTCACTTTGTAGTATTGTAATTTTAGTGAGATAGTGTGATTAGAAGCTCAGTTCACCCAGTCTGCTCTCCTCCTGCTTTGGCCCATCTACTTTAAGGCGCGATGTGTTGTGCATTTATTGATTCAAATCCTCATTCCTCTGTTGTTGAGCTACTGCTCACTTTTCTATAATCTTGACCCAGTCTACCCATTCGCCCATTCTACCCATGCACAAAAATACTGCTCACTTGATATTTCCACTTTTTCAAACCATTGTCTGTAAATCCAAAAGATTAAATTCCAGTAGATACGCAGTCTCCTAAAAGACTCTGGCCAGCCTATCTGGCACCAACCACCATCCCCATTCTGATGCTCTCTTTGCACTACAAGTCATTTACCACATCTGGATGGCTAAATGCATATAGTTGCTGTCATGTGATCGCTGACTCGTTTTTTTGTTACCAAACAATTGAACAGGTGTACCTTTATTGTTTTTGATAACTATGTAAACAAAGTTATTGTCAAAAAACATGAAGAAAGTTTAGCCTGATTCTGGCTATTCTTCCTTAATGAGCTTAAAAATGTTGAATGCAAACAATGGCCCTAAGAATGATAACTTTACCTAATTTATATATTTGCATGTTTTTATGTTAGAAAGCCTTTATTACCAGTCATAAGCTACAAACGTTAGCTTTCTACAATAGCTAGAGTGGATGAGACAGCTCTGAGTAACCCGGTTAGACAAGAGGGGGATATGGGAATGGCAAATTGCCTCATTGTAATGCTGAAATGATTCCCGCTCCTTTAGCTTGTTGTTGCTAATAGGAAAATACCCCTGTGCCATTTGATGGATGATCTTTTATTTGCATCCACGATCAGACTGTGTCATTTTTGAAGGAGAGCACAAATTAGAAGAGTTCATACACACCCACTCACTTGTAACCCAGAGAGACATCTGTGTGAGCTGGCTGGTGCGTTTATTCCAACTCCATTCATGGAGCAGTTAATGCAAAGGGGACTTTATGCAAAGAAGAGATAACCACTGCAAAAAGCGTTCTCTCTCCTGTCTGCACTACACTCCCTCCCTCGCTCTCTCACACATGCAGACTGGTGGATAGATAGCACTGGCACAGAGAAGGAAACCATGGAAACGAAAAGCTGATGCACTTTGAATGGTAAGACCCTGAAAAAGAAGAGATTCATTCAGTTGTGTTGCGCCTGCAATAAAGGCTCATCTCTGCTGCATTATTTTGAATGCTACAGGTTATTTATTTAACATCCTTGGCTTGTGAAAGCCAGAGATGGTTTCATTACATCTTGTAAGGATGAATGTGGCTAAGGATGTTTTAACACATTGGCAAGACCCAACAGAAATGCATACACTTTCTCCACACAAGCAAAATGTATAACCCTGTTCCTCCTACTGCTGTACTATCGCTGGATGTCTCCAAGCAAGTACACTGCAGTGTTTGTGCCTCACTCCAGCAGTTCTGAGTTCGATGTATTACATTTACCACTTGTGGAAATGCCTTTTAACACAGTGTGGTGAAGGTCTATACGTCTTGAGTAGAGCTCTCAGAAAACTCCCAGGGTCCTCAGTTGGAATACATTCTTATGAGACGACAATTAGTCAAGTGAGACAGTAATTAGGACCTCTCTGCACACTGTCACTTCCACTTAGTGGTGACGAATGCCCACAAATCCCTGCTTCTAGCAACTGCAGTTGGGCAGACTTACTTCTGGTGCTTCACTCTGAGTTCCATCTGTAACTTTAGACTACTACACAAACACTTGCAGCATCATTATAAAAGTGAGAGGTATGATAAAATATAATCAGTTTTCCCAAACACAATGAAAAGTTATCGCAAGCACATTACAAAATGTGTAGAAATAGTGGCAAACTATTGTGGAGAGAGACCAAATGTTTTTTGTTTTTTTTTTGGCTCAAGCTCACTGTGATTTAAAAAAACAATTAATCTGTGCTGCATCCTACAGATAGACATTCTTGGTTTTCCCTAACCACAAGAAAGAGATTAATTGAAAAGAGAATTAGAATAAAGTAGATTACTTTTAGATAAGTTTACCTACCTAGAATAAGGGTGAGTTTGCATCGTAAATCGGATTTGAGTGTCATATCAAACCCAGTTTGGGCAGGGTCTAACAGAGTTGCTAACTCTCACTCTCATTGGAGTGAGACTCCAATTTTTTCTTCATTTCTACCTCTCTCATTCTACCCAGATGGGTCTCACACCAAATAAAGAAAGTGCCTCAAAGACTGTTTTCACAGTGCTGTTTGTGATAGGTCATTCTCAGAAATTTTTACTCTTCCTTTTTTTAGTAGGAAGCTTGTAGTATATTACTTTTCAACTTACAAAGTGCAAGGTTTGTATGAACGTAACTGCAGCTATCTAAAGGTATATTAGAGCGAAAGTCAAGCCAGGCTTGTACCTTAATTCCTGTTCATGAATGAATCTACCGGACACACAGACAGTATTTCATTCGTACTTAACTTAACTTAGTGCATATGATCGATGATCGTATGACACTCTCGGATCCAGTTGAAGAGTTATGTCTGTTTGCCAGCAAAGAGACAGCGCGCTGTGCCTCCCCTGTCCCGGTCGTTACCGTCGTGGAAGAGAGCGACTTGTGGGAGAAGTGGGGGTTTTATATGGACAGTGGCATCATGGGAAGTCCGCTGTTACCCTTTTCTTGGCTGTGCCGGAAGTAGGTTAAATGCAATTTATTTTGACAGTTCCAGAAAAGTTTGTACCGCATCTTTCATGTTGTATCCATGGGTGTATGTCCCAACACAACCAACAATTACAGGTCATGATTCTTTGTGGCCAGAACTAGATTTCAGAATCTATTTCATTTGTTATGGGTCTAAATGTTTATACAGAGCTTTAAGTGTTTCTGCAAATGAGAACATAATTATTAAAAACATGAATAACATTATTACGTTTAAAATGAATGCCTGAACAAGTTTGTGGTGGTTTATGTTTTAGATTGAGTTCGTAACAATTAAAACTTTTAATGGACCGAAAGACTGATCGATTTTTCTAGCTTAGTGTAAAGTGAAATATCCATGGAAACTTTTCAAACTTTTCCAATAATATAATCCACCACTGTCAATTGTCATTACACTGAAATCTTTCACATTATTATTCATTTTATTTATGGCTCTCAGCATATGCATTCTAACTTTAACGGAAGAATTTCTATTTGAATGAGATGCTGGGATTCTCCTATCAGAACCCCAAACCCGTCTGACCACAAATAAGTAATAAAAATTGTATTTTACTTTTCAAAATTCATTTTGTATGAGTTGTTTATTTCTCTTTTCTTGTTGGAGAAATAAACACTCTCTGTGCCTTGTGGTTTCAGATCTTAGGAAAAAGACATCCTACATATTCTCAGACACACATAGACCACACGCACACACATATGCAGACACACAAACAAATACACACACACACACACACACAGCAGTCAGCCCGGCTGATTAGATGGTGGACGGCTGGAGTTGTTATTGCAGAGCATCCAGCAGAGTCTGGTTTGCTGGATAAGGATGTCCTTATGGGGCATTTCTCTGTGTGAACGATGAGGAAGCCACCCCCCCATGTGTGTTTGTGTTGGTACGTGTATGTGTGTATATGTAAGAAAGAGAGAGAGAGGGAGAGCGACAGAGAGAAAGAGAGAGGGAGAGCAAACATTTGCAAGAGAGGAACAGACAGACTGTGGACAGATGCATCTGTCTGCCTTCATGGTTTGGCTTTCAAGTTGAAATCTTGGCAAAGCCTGCAAAAAGTTGGACTGGTGAGTGCCAAAGACTTGCCTGCAGAGAAACAAACTAGAGAATAACAGAGAAACTTACTGGGCTTTGCATTCAGTTGCAGGGATATCTTCAAATAACTTTTATTTCTGCCAGATATCTCCATCTTTGTTTTTCAAAAGTATGTATTATAGTATATTGTATAACTGGAGGGACATGGATTTGTAAAGTGTGGATGGAAACACATAGATTAATTTTGTAGATCTGCAGCTTTGTTGATAAACTCTACTGATGCTTATTTGTATGGAGTAAGATAGCTGTCAAAAAGACGTGTCCATAATTCTAACATTCGTATTTGTATTTATATGTGAATAAAGTTCTTGTACCCAAAACTCTCCTGAAATATTCGTGAGTCTGAGAAATTGTGCGGATTAGGATTGTTTTTACATGAGTATGAATCCAAAAACTGTGAGTGCAAAGTCTTGTGAATACGACTTTAATTTTTGTGACTACGAATTCTCCTCTTCTGTGTGGACACGAATTCAAGTTTGTGGGTACGAGTAGAAAACTGTTGAAATGAGGTCACAGGGCGGAGTAATGGATCTGCGATAACACCAAACACAACATGCTCCAAATTCAAAGATGGCAGAGGACAGTAGACCGGGTGGAGCAACCACCTCAGGTGAAGCATCACAGGTGAGATCAATATAAAAATTACTAGAATTACAAGCAATTATTACAATGTAAAACTTACTATTTAAAGTAATATGCAGTTTTTGGACTCATTGACTTACTGCTATAGTTTGCAAGCTAACATGCAAGCAAATATCTTGAATAGACTTGGAAAAAAACTAACTTACAAGAACCTTTCAGCACAATATAAGCTTGTTTTAAGTCAATAATTCCTTAATATTGTTGAAAAGGATGCAGTTATAGGTGAAATAATGACTAGCAAGAATAAGTTATTCTTGACAGTGGAGCAAGACATTTTTCCATAAGTTAAAATCTCGTTCCACTGGCAGAATATTTGACTTACAACTAATCTTTTTCATCTATATTAAGGAATATTGAATTAAAACAAGCTCCTATATTGTGCTGAAAGGTTCTGGTAAGTTAGTTTTGTCTTTTTTCGAGGTGTATTCAAGATATTTACACCAGAAACTAGATCAAAAATTCTTGGTTAAAAATTTGTGTTTTTGCAGTGTATTTAGAAAAAAAACTGTGAAAACCAAAAATTACTTTAGGTACCTCAGAGAGTAACATGGAGGTAAACACCAACTTTGGCATGAACCATTATCGTCAGACAACTAATGGTTTTATAACACTGAAAGAGTTAATTGAAACAGCAAGAAAAGAATTAAACATGAATTGAAATGTCACAGTAACTTGGTTGTTTTACATTAGACTGAGTAGTTACATCCTGTCAAAAGGTTGCCCATGGCATACAGCTTCTGTCAGGATGTCTTTGAATTCACTGTATGTTTTCAGGTGAGCTGAAGGGAATGTCACTGTTCGGCTACAGGCGCTTACAGTTGGAAAACAAACAGTGTGTTGTGTGTCACAATCATGGTGGAATTTCATAGTTATAACAAAGTCCTTTTTTTCACTTGGCAGAACAGGCTTGTGCCATTGTCCAGTCATCCACTGCATGATGCGTCTTACAGTTAAACCTTCTGGAGTAACGCTGTTGTTGCTGGGGCCGTCTTGTTCTTTATGAGATTAACACAATGTTAGTTTGACTTGAAAATAATTCACTTTAGTAATCAAAGTTGATAAATACCCCCTTGTAAAAACACAATATACACAAATTGTATTAAACTTTTTGATGAATATTTGATTAATCACAACAAAGTACATAAATATATTAACAAAAGCAGCATTTACTGTGACTGGAAGACAGGGACAAGTGTTCAAACACCTGCAGTTCCTGTAATTAAAACTATGCAAGTCATCCATCTGTTCATGCCTAGTTTTATGAAACTCTTATCCTTGATGTCACAATATGACAATCAAGTACATTAACTTTAAATAATGATGTCCAGTTTCCAGAATGCGTAGATTTCATAAGTTGTATAGTTTGAATAAATTAAACATTTACACTGCACAACCTCCTGATTACCCTTTATTGGATAAAACATACCAGAATCCTTAATTTCTTGGAGGTAGTCCTGGAGAAAGTTCATAATCTTTACTTCTTTTCGGTACTTGTCAAAACCAATCTCACTAAAGACAGGGTGGCTTCTCTCCAGGAGAAAGGTAGCATCCACCTTTAAGAAGAAGGAAGTGCATTTTAGTCTGATTTGACATTGTAATTGTTGCACAAAATATTCTTTCACAATTAAAAGCAGTCTAAAAGAATATGCCTCATCATCTTCAACTGGAACAAACAGTGGTAGGCAGAGGTCTTCATGGGTCTTCATGATTTTTGGTAGGTCATAGAGTTGAAGGCCTTTCCTGAGCTGGTCCAGCACCGGGATGACTCTAATGGTGGAGTGTACTACAACAGTTCTAATGAAGAAAAAAGCTTCATCACGGAACTAAACATTAGTGATAAACCTGTTACATGTAGAGGGGAAAAAAAGACAAATGCTACCTATAAAGAAGTTTACAACACAGGTTCAAATTAATGTCACTTTTAATCCATGTTTTAGACCAAACAAGTAATCTAAAGTGCATCAAGAAAGTATTCACACCACTTCCTTTTCTTCTCATTTTGTTATGTTAGAGCCTTTTTCCAAATTATATTAGTTATTTGCTCTAGACATTCTAAACACAAATACCCTTTTCCGTCAATGTTGACAAACGTTATAGAAATTTCTGCAAATTTATTAGTAATAAAAACCACAAAATTCACAGCTTTTGCTTCATGCTTTGTTGGTCCACCTATGGCAGCAACTCTAGCCTCAAGTCTTTCTGAATCTGATGCCACCAGTTTAGCTCACCTATCTTTTGGCAGTTTGGTTTATTCTTCTCTGCAGTTCTTCTCCAGCCCCATCAGGTTGGATGGGAGACGTCTGTGCAGCGGCTTTTAGATTTCTCCAGAGATGTTCTGTTCGATTCAAGTCTGGATCTATCCTTAACCCCTCGGCCTCTGCAGAACATTCACAGTGGTTCTGAAATCAATTCTTTGAGACCTTGACCGCAAAGTTGTGAAAACATCTGAAAGATGATGGAAACAGCTCAATTTTGAGCTGGAAAAGGCTGTGAACACTTACATTAATGGGATTTCTTGGTTTTGTATTTATTTTAAAACACTCAAAATGTTTTCAGATTGTCATAATGACTTGTGTGTAGAATTGAGGAAAGAGATTATTACAATTTGAAAAAAGGCCGTAACATAACAAAATGTGGACAAAGTGAAGCGCTGTGAATACTTTCTAGATGCATGGTAATTCAAGTCACAAATTCTTGTTGAATACACCCTTGCCCTAATGTAAACCCACAACATCAACAAAATACCTTATCATGGTGTCTCGTCTTGCCATAGACACGATTCCAGTGTAGCCAGAGGTCACAATATCATCATCCAGGTTACAGATGTTATCAGTACTTGTGCTGTTTATCAGAAAACAAATTAAGTTTTATTGCATCACTGTTTTCTACAACAGCAGTTCCCAATCTTAGACCTTAGCCCCCTCAGCCCCGTCCTGGGAGCCACTGCTCTACAGGCAACAAACCCAAAGAGAAATTGTGTAAGCCATATCATAATGAGATTAATGTAATTATCGACTTTGATAAAATTGTATTTACCCTCTCAATAAGCTGTGATAGAATTTAACTAGTACAGCTGGACTAGTGAAATTCTAATGGAGTGAGGACAGGCCTCACATAAGTCAACATAAGGGCAAAATATGTCACAAACATAGCATGTTTTTGGATTCATAAATTTCTCTGTGATCACACTCCACTACATGACAAAGCTTTCAACAGGAAAAAGACAAACAATACCGCAGTATCTCTTTGAAGTGTATATTATCCTAATAACATAATTTGTCATCATAACTACTTAATGTACAATATTACCTTCCAAAGGTATTGATTTGACCGACTACTTCTGATCCACTTGGCTCGTGGCTGTCATTATCTGAAGGTCGGCACACAATGGAAAGAGGTTGTCTAAAATATCTTGACTTAAACACTTGCATACATAACATTTTGCAAGACAATTTCCTCATATGTAATTTTTCAAATGAACAGAGACATACATTTAAAAAGCTACAATGAAATCATTAATATTACCATAATCCACATGTGGCTGCATGGACTTCAATTATGTCAACTTGAAATGCTTTGTTACACACAGGACACTCTGATGTCTAAAAAATAGAATTCATAAAGCATGTAACTAAAAACTTTAATTAATTAAGAGATTAATATCTATATTTACCAGAAAGGCACAGACAATTTTACCTGGTCTGACTGGTTGCAAATGAAATCTGTAAGTTCATCATGTTCATTGCAGCTTTCCTAGGGGAGCAAAACCAAAATACCAATATGCAAGTGTTCAGAGCACAATACAAAACACATTTCTTTTTTCAATATAAATGGCTGTAAAATAAAGCCTAAAAGACTAAGCTTTGACGTACCTCTTCAGCAGAACAGCACAAATCTACAAGTTCTGTCCTACATCCCTTGATGTGCACTGGAAGAATCTGAGGTGGTACCATTTTCTTGCAAGTTGCACACTGGGCTTTGGGCATTTTCTCAAACTCCTTTGCTTCGTGTGGTAGTGGATGTGTATCAAGTTCTTCTTGTAAAGGAGAAATGTATAATGTGCATTTTCCATTGCCAGACACCACTTTTAGCTGCTGGCCAGTGTATCCATGTAGGTCGAGAGGGATAACAACCAAGTTCCGCCGCCCACCTCCACCTAAAATTGAAAAGTTATTGACACTAAACCAACCTGAAGATACAAACTAGTCCTACAGAAAGTATTTTGAAACAACATTAATCCAATGTATAAACCTACATACCTGTGGATTTGTGAAGCATCCAGCCACCACAGATGTTTGCCAGTCTGGGATATGCATTCACAAGCAAATCTGAAATCTTAACAGACAAAAGTATAGTTAAAGCCTTAATGCAATGGATGTTTTCACTTTAGACATGACTTGACACAAAGCAGGAAATGAATAGTGACTCGTAGCAGACCTCTGAATGTGTCATGTTTTCAGATATGGTTACAGAACGTTTTCCAAGGCCAGCAAGCATGACTGGCAGTTCCTCCTCTCCTTTTGGTGTTTTTTCGAATTGTTTTTCAAGTAGAAAGAAGTTGACCAAAAAAGTCTTCCTTAATTCTTCTCTCCTATATGGTGCAAAGCGTCTATTTCCTCTTGCCTCTTTCTGAAAAAATCCTGGAAAAGACCTAAAAAGATGGCATATCTTATAATTGTTATCTTTTATATTCCATCAACAAAAAAAATAAAAAACCCAACCGAACTCTCAAGGATTATGTCTTGTAAAATTTGTTTTACACAATAGTTTACATGGTGATGGTCTGAAGCTCCATAAAATATTCTAAGACAAATAATCTGTGGATCCTACCGAGCCATTTCTTGTCTCACTGACAGTCCAGGGCCACTGAGTTAAACTATTTGTTGCACTGCCTGCTGAGGCCTCACTGTGGTCACTGACTGCACTCCCTGTCCAACAGCAGATTCTTCTATGTTGGCCTGTCTGACTGGCCTGACATTCGGTGGCATACTGTTACTTAACATCAAAACAAGGTTTTGTGCTGTGCTTAAGATGTCTCTTAATTGCACCTGAGTGGGGAAAAAAGACAATACTGTATATCAAAGGCCACAGACATTGTCATTTTTCCCTATTTTACAGAATGTCTAACTTATTCTTTAAGTCCCAGCTTGGGTCCAGCTATACCAAACAGCAAAAAGTCTGGTACAACAGACCACAGTTGTGTGCACCTGACCTCAAGCAAATGGGTGCAGACAAATATAAATGATTACACTGGTGTCCCTAGCAACGGTGCTCCGCTGAGCGATTACAGGACGAGAGAGGAGAAGAGGCCCAAGGAGTAAATATCCAAGATATTTGACTTACGGATTCTTTATATCTTAACTGGACAGCTTCACAGCTTCACTGTAGTAATGATGGTTAATAAATGAACTATAACATGTTACAATATATATATATATATATATATATATATATACAGGGGTTGGACAATGAAACTGAAACACCTGTCATTTTAGTGTAGGAGGTTTCATGACTAAATTGGACCAGCCTGGTAGCCAGTCTTCATTGATTGCACATTGCACCAGTAAGAGCAGAGTGTGCGGGTTCAATTAGCAGGGTAAGAGTACAGTTTTGCTCAAAAAAACTGAAATGCACACAACATTATGGGTGACATACCAGAGTTCAAAAGAGGACAAATTGTTGGTGCACATCTTGCTGGCGCATCTGTGACCAAGACAGCAAGTCTTTGTGATGTATCAAGAGCCAGGGTAATGTCAGCATACCACCAAGAAGGACGAACCACATCCAACAGGATTAACTGTGGACGCAAGAGGAAGCTGTCTGAAAGGGATGTTCGGGTGCTAACCCGAATTGTATCCAAAAAACATAAAACCACGGCTCCCCAAATCACGGCAGAATTAAATGTGCACCTCAACTCTCCTGTTTCCACCAGAACTGTCTGTCGGGAGCTCTACAGGGTGGAGAAGTCCCAAAGAAGCGTACCACCCAGACTGTTGCATCCCCAGAGTGAAGCATGGGGGTGGATCAGTGATGGTTTGGGCTGCCCCATATCATGGCATTCCCTTGGCCCAATACTTGTGCTAGATGGGCGCGTCACTGCCCGACTACCGAAAACCATTCTTGAGGACCATGGCATCCAATGGTTTAAACATTGTACCTTGAAGGGGGTGCCGTGTATCAGGATGTCAATGCACCAATACACACAGCAAGACTGGTGAAAGATTGGGGTTTGATGAACATGAAAGTGAAGTTGAACATCTCCTATGGCCTTGCACAGTCACCAATCTAAATATTATTGAGCCACTTTGGGGTGTTTTGGAGGGAGCGAGTCAGGAAACGTTTTCCTCCACCAGTTTCATAGTGACCTGGCCACTATCCTGCAAGAAAAGGGCTTAAAAAAATCCCTCTGACCACTGTCGGGGACTTGTATATGTCATTCCCCAAGACGAATTGACGCTGTATAGGCGGCAAAAAGGGGGCCCTACACCATACTAATAAATTATTGTGGTCTAAACCAGGTGTTTCAGTTTCATTGTCCAACCCCTGTGTATATATATTATATATATATTTATATATAATATAATATATATATATATATATATATTATATATTATAATATATATATATATATATTATATATAACCAAGGTTTGATTTTGGACACTTTTTAAGATAAGACGATAAAAAAGGAAAGACAAAAAAACGTAGGCATTGCCGAGAGGAGGCCCTTAGCAAAAAAGTAGTTTATTGAAGTGTACTACACTTATTTTTTCTTAAAATGAGGCTGCATACTTGAAGTTTCTTTTTATAAACTATATTTTATATTTAAAAATTAATAGTTTAAGTTTTACTTGCTTCTACTGCAAAGTATAATGAGAAGTCTATGACTAAGTACTGTTATAAAAGGACTTTTAAATTATAATAATGAAGCTTTTGTACTTTAGTATAACTTTTAAATTTTTTGGGCCACAAAGTTCTGATACTTGGAATATCTTGATCCAAGTACAGAATAAGGTGAAGTCAGACTCATGCTTACATTTACATTTTTTTCCCACCAAAAATTTGCTTTTGAGGTATTACCCCCTGTTATAAAACTTACATGTTCAACCCTTCTATGGTGCTGGCCACAATCTCGCCGAATGTTGCAATTTCTCGTTCATGTTCCCCACCCCTTCCTACCCGACAGCCAGTAGGAAGCCCCGTTTCAAATTCCCCCCCCACCGCACCAGTTAACCTGTCGTTCCCCAAAAAAAAAAAAAGCCCGCTCCGTTTGATGAAAGAAAAAAAACATACCTAAAAGGAATTTTGAGAGTAAAAACAATGGCATTGCCATTTTTTTATTTCAAGGGCAAGACTGTTTGGGGGTCGGGAAAAATTCGTGGTTCTGACGACCAGCAAACAATGTCAAAATTAATCACCCAGTGCCCTAATCTGGAAGAAGATGGATGGATAAAGGTAAAGTGGGACATTAAAGGCAGAAAAAAGTCAGACGGTCTGACTTAATAAACCATAAAAGTCGCAATTTATTCAACACTGTCTCAAAACAAATAATTTATATTTGCAGTCGTGCAAATTTTATTTAGCAAAAAGCCACTTTAATGTAGTAAGCTAGCCAAATTTTAGCTCCCCGGGTATATTGTTGCTTAAAAACTTAGCAGAAGTAAAATAGCCCCAAAAATTGTATATTACTTTAAATAGTAAGTTTTACATTGTAATAAATTACTTGTAATTCTAGTAATTTTTTATATTGATCTCACCTGTGATGCTTCACCTGGTTGCTCCACACGGTCTACTGTCCTCTGCCATCTTTGAATTTGGAGCATGCTGTGTTTGGTGTTATCGCAGATCAATTACTCCGTCCTGTGACGTCATTTCAACAGTTTTCTACTCGTACCCAGAAACTTGAATTCGTGTCCACACAGAAGGGGAGAATTCGTAGTCACAAAATTAAAGTCGTATTCACAAGACTTTGCACTCACAGTTTTTGGATTCATACTCATGTAAAAACAATCCTAATCCGCACAACTTCTCAGACTCACAAATATTTCAGCAGAGTTTTGGGTACAAGAACTTTATTCACATATAAATACGAATACGAATGTTAGAATTATGGACCCATCTTTTTGACAGCTATCTTACTCCATATATTTGTAGCTCATTTGGGTGTTTAAAAAAGAGAACCAAGCTGTTGTGGCAGAAAGTCTCTCATGTTGAACCTGATTCTGCTACAGGCCTTTTCTTGTTAAAATAAAAAAATAGATGGGTTTCTCTCCAGTGTCTCCACGTCCTTGCTTAGGATTTGTGTAACCCGTCTGCTATAAAGACATCTTCTTTTGGCGGATCTGGTGGTTCCTCCTGGATGACCTCATCTCCTCTACTTCCTCTCTGCTCTGGCTGCAGCGTATGTTTCTCCAAACAAGCTCTGTTAGCACGGAAAAATACGTAAGGGACACTACTATTTCAGCAGTAAGTCGTTTGTTTTTGTGTTTACGTCGGTGGCAATCATGTGTTGTGTGTTTTAAGTGAGCTTAAATTGTTACTGCCACCACCTGAAACTTCGTAGCGTTAGCGGCTAATTTTAGCCGCTACTCATGCTTAATGTTTGACCAAATAAGAACTTTCTTTAAAATTTAAGGGTTACTGGGCTTGTTTAGGGCTGAACTTTAGTTAATATCTTGAACCATTAAACTATGTCATTAGTTTTGATGATTTAGTTGGTTTTTATTTCATTTGGAACTTTTAGGGATCCATGTTAAAACGGCAGCTTGTTTTGTATACAGAACCCAAATTGAATTTAGCTACATTGATTGTTGCTTGATTGTTGTTACACTTATTATTTTGATTTTGCTTGAGTATTTTTACAAGTACTTAAATTCTGTGATTGCTTTGATGATGATTTCTATGGACTTAATGAATGATAAACGAATGAAGGAACTTTGATCTGATTTTCTTGAACTTAATGAATTTTTCATATATCTGAACAAAATGTTTTGAACTAAATGATTTTGATTAGCTAGTATTTATTTACTGAATGGGATTGGATCACTTAATTATTCAATTTATTGTTGTGATTTATTGAGTAATTCAGTCTGACATGTATGTTTATTTGTGAACTGTTAAACACTGTAAATGGTTGGCAAGTAGATTTAGTGAAAAACTCAGTTGTGTTTCTGACCATTTTAGGTCAGGTTTTTTTCCCCCCTGGATTGAAAGGAAGAAAATGACCTTAAGATGGCGAACTACCTTCTGCTACTTTTGTGGTAGGATTAATTAACCTGGACTAAACTAACTTTCCTTCCTCTGAAGTTCAGGTATTTTTTGTCCTCCTTATTTCAGGATTCTATTTTTTCCCTTCACCTTGATTTTTTTGGGGGTTCTGGACTAATTTTTTCCCCCTTTTGAACAGATCCCAATTTAAGGATGTTTTGGACTTGTGAGGGACTGAACAGTAGAAAACCTTCATATTTATTGTCATTGTGCATTGTTTATATTTTTTATGCTGTCCTCCTCCAACTGTTATTATTGTGTTAATTTGTTTTGAATATCAATATATTTTCAATTTAAAACTTTATATTTGGTGCTTGTCTTCATTCAACTCCCAGGCGCCATTACGAACCAATCTTCTGATACTGCTATTCATTATTAACATTGTGTAGCTAAGCCTCTAACGTTACATGTGGGATTGCTGCAAAGTCAATGAGTCAATGCTAACTTTGCTTGGAAATATAACTTTATACCAACTGATAACTGCTTGATAACGGTTTGATAATGGTTATAAATTTGATAAGCAGATGCGGTTGCCTAGTCTAGTTTTTTTATCATCGTTCTAGCAAGCCCAAGCCTTGGTTTTGTTTTAGATGTGGCGAAGACGGCCACATTGCTCCCAACTGTACGAGTGCTCCAAATCCAGTGTGGTCGAAGGGAAGCGTCACCAACTAGGACAAAAGCAGCAAGCATGGAAAACCAGAAATATTAAGCAGTCAAACTAGGAGCAGCTTCTATGGAGGGACATGTGGAAGCTGCAGTGAATCATTGTCCCAAGAAGGATCAGCCACAGCAACAGTTGCCAAAAAGATTGGTTGGAGCAAAGAGCACTGGACAAATTAAAATCAAAGGAAATGATTTTCACTGTCTTTTTGGTTCAGGTTCTCAAGTTACTACTGTTACACATTCTATCTATAACACCTACTTACAAGACAATGAGATATAACCATTACATAATCTTTTGAAGGTGGAAGGTCCTAATGGACAGTGTGTACCCTACCTTGGATATGTGGAACTGAACATGACATTTCCCATAGAGTTCCTGGGAAAGCCAATACATGTGGACACCCTTGCTTTGGTGGTGCCTGACCTCAGATCTTCACAGCCCTCTGTTCTTGTTGGAACGAATACACTGGATGTCATCTACAACAAATATTTGGAAAGGCATCATTCTGAATTCAATCCAGTGTTACATGGATATAGAGCAGTGCTGAAAATTTTACAGCTCCGACACAAACTCACTGCTGAAGACCATCATGGCATTCTGAAGATGCAGGCCAGCAGTCCACAAATTATCCCTGCTGGGAAGACCCAAGTACTGGAGGGTTTGGTCATTGCTCCATCCTTGCAGGCTGAAAAGGCAGTAGTCATACAGCATCCATCTGCTTTCTCCCTGCCTGGTGGGTTGATGGTCAAATCTTGCCTTGTTGACTTCCCCTCATTCCAGACCTGTCGTCTGCCAGTAATAGTTACCAATGAATCTGATCATGACATTGTGGTTCCTGCCAGAGCTGAAATTGCAGAGATAAGTGCTTTACAGTCTGTTCTGCATAAGGAGCAAAACATCCATCAATCTGTCAAGTCTACAAAGCCATCAGAGAGCAAGCTAAACTACAACTTTAGCCATTCGCCCCTGACACCAGAATGGAAACAATGTGTTACCGCCAAGCTGGACAGCATCCCGAAAGTCTTTGCAAAGCATGATCTTGATTTTGGCTGTACTGACAAGGTTAGACACCAGATCAAGCTTTCCGATCCTACACCTTTCAAGCAAAGACCAAGAGCCTATCCATCTGCAGGACCTGGATGCTGTGCGGCAACACATTCAAGAACTTCTTGAAGCTGGTGTAATACGGGAGTCTGACTCACCTTTTGCTTCCCCAATTGTTGTAGTGCGCAAAAAGAATGACAATATAAGGCTTTGTATCGACTACAGAAAATTAAATGCACAGATCATCAAAGATGCATACGCTTTGCCAATACTGGAAGACGCCTTCACACCCCTCTCTGATCAGAATGGTTCGTTGTTTTGGATCTGACATCCGGCTATTATCAAATTTAGATGGAGGAGTCGGAAAGAGTTTGGTCTGAAGTTGTCTGGAAAAAGATGTGTTGGTTTTAACTGATCATTTCACAAAGTATGCTGTGGCACTCCCAACACCTAACCAGAAAGCTAAGACAGTTGCCAAGAATTTGTGGGATAATTTCCTAATTCACTGTGGGATTCCCGAAAAACTTCATGGTGACCAAGGCCCCGACTTTGAGTCACACCTTGTTCGGGAGCTCTGTCAACTAGTAGGGATCAGTAAGACCCGAACCACCCCCTACCATCCCCGTGGAAACCCTGTCGAATGCTTCAATCGTACGCTTCTGGACATGTTGGGAACACTAAGAGAACAAGACAAGACACACTGGAAAGACTTTGTTAATCCATTAGTACATGCCTATAACTGTACTAGAAACGAGGTCACTGGTTATACCCCTAACGAGTTGATGTTTGGTCGTCAACCTCGACTTCCGGTTGACTTAGCTTTTGGTCTACCTGTGGAAAAGGAAAAGTCGACATCCCATTCACAGTATGTTGAAAAGCTAAAATCTCACCTTGAAGAAAGCTATCGCATCGCCATAGGAAACTCTGAAAAACTGATGGGTAAAAACAAGCAGAGGTATGACAAACACATCAAAGCTTCAGAGTTATCTGTGGATGACAGAGTCCTAGTCAGAAATATGAGACTCAGAGGAAAGCATAAGCTTGCAGACCGGTGGGACAATGTTTTTCATTGTAAAGAGAAGCCCGTGCTTTTCCGTTTTAGTTAAGCCGAGAATAAGACCCCCCATCGGAAACTGCCACACCTTTTATTGTTTGTGTATTTCCAGTTTCATCTTCAGAACCAGAAAAAGAGAAAAGAAAACAACCAGTACCTCGATTGACTCCAGTGAATCTAAACCTTTCTGATGGTGAGGAAGTCCTGTCAGAAGATGATGTACACTTACCAGATTTACCTGTGTCTTCCATTTCAGAGCTTACCAAATTTGACCACATTCATCAGCCTACACCACCAGTTCATCCAAGTGAACAAACTGTGATTCTGCCTGGCCAGCAGACACAGGCCACCATTGAACAGGAGATACAGGAGGATTGAGTGAGGGTTGAGATGGTTCATGAATCAGGATTTCAACCAGAAGCTGTTGGTGAAAGACCTAAATCAGAAGCTGCTAATTCAGAGACTACGGTTGATCTGAAGCCTGAAGGAAACATTCTTTCTGATCAAGATCCTTCAGAACCAGTCAACTTAGCTCTTAACCATATTCGCCCTCTGAATCTGAACCATCCAGCTCAGAATCCGAAACACCAGCGCGACGTCCAGCTAGAATGTGCAAGCCACCTGATCGCCTGCAGTATTCAAAGCTAGGGAATCCATTACTGCATAGTATTCAGTCCTTGTTCCATGGGTTGAGCAGGGTATTTACCTCTGTTACTGAACTTGAAGAGGATCCTTTCCCTGCCCCTTACTGCGAACAAATAATCCGCTGCCAGCCAGCTGCATGTACAGGGTCGTACATAAGTTCAAGGGGGGAACCTGTAACCCGTCTGCTATAAAGACATCTTATTTTGGCGGATCTGGTGGTTCCTCCTGGATGACCTCATCTCCTCTACATCCTCTCTCCTTTGACTGCGGCGTGAGCTTCTCCAAACAAGCTCTGTTAGCATGGAAAAATACGTGAGGGACAGTACTATTTCAGCAGTAAGTCGTTTGTTTTTGGTTTTTGTGGGGGAATCATGCATTTGGGGGTTTTAAATGAGCTTAAAATTTTTTTTGCCCACCCCGGGAAATTGTAGGTAGCGGCTAATTTTACCTATCATGTTAAAGTTTGACCAAAAAAGAAAATTTTTTTAAAAATTTTAAAGGGTTACCGGGGTGTTTTTAGGGGCCCAACTTTTGTTAATTCTTGAACCATTAAACAGCTTAGTTATGATGATTTATTGGTTTTTATTTATTTGGAACTTTTAGGGGTCCGTGTTTTAAAAAGGCAGCTTTTTGTATACAGAAACCCCAAAATTTAGTGCTACATTGATTGTTGCTTGATTGTTTTTACACTTAATTTTTTATTTTTCTTGAGTATTTTTTCAAGTACTTAAATTTTGTGATTTCTTTTATGTTTAAATGGCTTAAAGAAGATAAAGAATGAAGGGGTTTTATTTATTTTCTTTAAATTTAAGAAAATT